>JAADXR010000599.1:0-16816 GCA_023337935.1 Elongisporangium anandrum
AGGCTGAATTTGGCTTAAGGATTTTCCCTTCGGATAGAGCGTTTCAGACTCTGCGGAATCGCTTAGGTTCATTTCAGAATGTGACTGAACTGAACGCCAACGTATGCATATCAAGCCTGGCGCCAGTGCGACGCATGTTCGTGGAACTTACCATGCGCGATTAACTTCAATGAGTAGAGACACACAATACAATGACGCTGCTTATAGTTAGTTGTATTTCGCCTTCCTAGGAAGATATCAACAATTGTGATTTGAGAGATGAGGTTTGGTGGAATTAATCATCATACCGCTTTAGAGCCTGCCACATTCGCCCACCAAAATAAAAAATGAGCTACGCTGCATAATCAACACGAAAGTCGAATTGTCCATCATCCAGAAATCATGAATCTAAACAAAGCCATCATAGCTATCGTCATCACTGCTATCGGAGTCGGTACTACTGCTGTCGGAGCTGTCGGACGATGAGTAAGTATCACAGACGTTGAACACCTTTGCTTTGCATAGCAATAGCTGCCACAGAGTATTTTCATAGCATTTCGCGCATTCATAGGCTCTTGACAAAACCCGACTACACGCCGGAAACATACATCAGGCAAATCAGATACGCTTATGCAGCCGGATTCTCTCTTGGATCGAATTCGTATTTGGCTGTTTCTCTTCCATTATCTCGATCAATTTCGTCGAGCACTTTCTAATGGCAGTAAAAAGTATGATTCATGTACGCTGATAGCTTTTGAACCGACAACCAACGCATCCATGGGGAAAGACAATAGTTTCTTAGGTGGAACACCTTCACATACAAATAAATCAGGGGCAGCAGGAGACTGAAAAACTTGCAGCACAAATTTCTCGGCATCCTGCGAGTGGTACCTTGATTCCTCCCATAGCAATTCCCAAATTGCATCTTTTTCCTTTGGTGTCATTTTGCTAATGCGTTGAAGCAAATAGGCAATTGCCTTTGGATTCATCCATTTAGATACATAGGAAAGAGTTGAACATCCTTCGTTGTCTGCTCGAGACCAATCAAACCCCCCCCCAGGCCACAATTGAGATAGAACCCATTTTATTTTCCACACCGAAAGACTGTCCCTTTTTGATAGAAAATGCCTTTTCAATGCTATTGATATTGGTGATTTCAATGAATTGGATCGATTACTCTTGGACTCACCAACGTTGATCAAATCCCTATCGCACAAAAATAATGAAGCCACCGATGTTTCTGGCTCTCCACGCCTCCGCCCAAACGCGATGGTGGCATTCATGATGGCCAAGGGTGCTGATGTGACTCAAACCGATTCACACCAACGCAATATCATGATGTATGCGCGCATGAAGGAGATGCCCCAAAACGTTTTTGATATGCTGTTTCACTCAAACGTTGCTACAAAACTTGTGAAAAGAAATATTTTTTGAATCAGCTGATATTCTTTCTTGGCATCTGATGTTTATTGCGTTCCACGTGGTATTTGATAAGTCTCGTCAAGAACGTGTGTCATTTGAGGAGGCATCCGCAGATGCACCAGCACTGATGATCAGTTGAACAAATTGATCACGTCCAAAATATGTTGCCCACATCAACTGAGTCCAACGATTTTTATCCGCTCCGCTGACGTCAGCTCTGTGGCCAACCAAAAGCTGAGCAATGGCATCGTTTCCATTTTCAGCTGCTCGCATTAACGAGGTTATGTGCTCTTCATCTGCTTCATTGATGTTAGCACCTCGGTCGATTAATAATTGAACATCGTCGCTGAATCCATGCTCAGTCGCCTGCATTAATGAAATTCTCAGGCTTTCGTTGGCTCCGTTTTCGATATTCCGTTGAATAATATGACTTCGTTCATTCTCAGGTGCAACAAATTGCGAAATTCCCAGATCCGTTGGTCGAAGCGCCGTGATACTTCAATAGTCGAACAATGGCATCATGTCTATTCATCATTGCTCGCGATAACGGAGTCCGCTGCGCTTCATCTGCGGCATTTACGTCCGTACCACTGTGTATCAAAACTTCATCAACGGCTGCCGCCTGCATGAATGGAGGTCGCTTCGCTTCATCGACTGCGCTGATGTCCCCACCGTGACTGATTAGTTCTTGAACAATTGTGACGTGTCCATTTGCCGCAGCCCCCGAAAGTGGCGTCTGCTGGGTCTTGTTTTGTTACCTTGATATCTGCTCCGTGGACGGTCAAAACTTGAACAACTGCGCTGCTTCCGGTCAGCGTGCGACAAGGAAGTTTACTTCTCGTCGTCCGCAGCGTTGGCATCAGCATCATGGTGAATCAAAAGTTGAACAACGGCAGCATGCCCGTTCATCGCTGCGCGTATAAACGGCGTTCGCTGTAAATGGTCATGTGCGTTCCTATCAGCTCCACTGGCGATCAATACTTCAGCTACGGCATCGTGTCCATTCACGGCAGCCCATATCAACGGAGACTCCTGGAATTTGTCTACAATGTGGGCGTCAGCGCCAAGATCGATCAACGCTCGAGCCACACTCTTAGCCGCACGTAATAACGTGGTTCGCCAGCTCTACGATCAAGCAATAGCCCAACAGCGGCGTCGAGTTCATTTATGGCCGCGCACATCGCTCTTTGTCTCCAGCGTGCACACTTGCTCCATGCTCAACCAGGAGCTGCATCACGTCCAAGTGGCTTCCCTTTGCAGCGAGAAGTAGCGGCGTGCGCTGCTGGTCGTCCACACAGTCAATCGGCACTTAATACTCAACAAATACTTGGCGTCATCCAGTCGTCCTTCTTCAGCAGCCTTCAGTAACTGCGCCTTTGTCAACTTCTCTCTGTGATTGATAGTTGAGCGGATCTTGGTCAATGACGCATTGGTTGCTTCTTCCTCTCCCTGCGGTTTGTGGGTGCACTTGGTCCTTCGCTCGCCAGCAAACCACATTGGGTGCAATGGGTGCAGAGGATAAAATTTTTGGACCCATTGAAACCATTCTGTGAAAGAATGGTGATCAATCGAGCATCGCTACGCATGGATCTCATGATCCTTGATTCGGTTCGGCATATTGCAGGGAAAGATATTTTCAGGCGTTTTATCACACCACATATTGTCATTTACCCACCATTGCGGTCGTTAAAGCAACTCGATTTGAACTTCTGTCTGGCTGTCTTCACTCAACTGATCTTCTTCGCCCATGGTCAAGTATACTTCGCGCGTTGGACCCGCGATTTTTTCGCCCGTAGACTCCAGCCATGCGAACAACGCTTTGTAAGCCTCAGGAAGACTGCTGCTTGCTCCTGTGAAAGTCACAGTGGCGGCGCGAGGCACTTCATACATCGTATGCACGATCATAGGACCCAGCTCCAAGGGAAGTGGCGTATCTTGCTTGAGCGGAATGCAAACTTCGACGTCAATGGGGGAACCGCTTTGGCCCATGCTGTAATGAACTGCAAATCGTGGCCCCGCCGGCACTGCTTCGTCGCCGGAGGACTTCCACAGCGCATTGATTCTGTCCCACAGCGCTTCCTGGTCTTGCAGCGCTGCAACACTCTTGCGAAGTCCAAGCACTCGGATGGAAGGGATTTGCTTGACCACAACGTTGCCTACCTCATCGTTTGAGCTCATTATTCTTTGGAATTCGTGCGACTGGTCGTGACTGCAAACGTTTGACGTGAGTGATGGTCTAGATAGGAACAACATATCGAGCACAACAAAACTCCGCAAAGACCTTGAACGTTGAACGATAAAGGTTTACTGACTTTGACGCACGCTTCAGCGAAATAAAATGACAAGAATTGAATGTCAAAATGAAATCCACGAACGAATATAATGCGTGGACATAAAGAGCGGACGAAAGAGAACGAAGCAGCCAAGCGCTAGTAATCTTCATCATCGTTGTCTGACCATTCGTCTTCCCATTCCTCAGCGTCTGATTCGTGGATCTCGTGCCACTGAAGATCATTTAGAATCTCCTTGCGTTTGCCTTTGCATTCAGCCAAAAATTCATCTACGTACATATGTCACCAATGATTTTAAGGATGATTGCAGAACGTACTAACGAGCACTACGTGGACGTACCAACAAATTTGTCGTTGCAGAATGGCTCTTGGCCATAGTTGATGTGAACCGCGTAGGCCTGGCACATTCCAACCATAGGAAACATCTCCAAGCGTCGGCACTCCATCAGCTCTTCTTGGATAGCTGCCATCACATAAGACTCAGCATTAGCAAAACTTCTAGTCCAATAACCAATCCCATCCATTGAAGCACTGAACGCACGTACGTGGAATCCATTTTCCGTTGTTTGAGAAAAATGCAATCAGGGTTTTCCTGCCGCAAGGCCGAACACCGCATCCTACGGTGTCGCCCAAATCAAACGATGGGCCATATACCTGTTAAAACCAAAAGTTACTGCGTAAGAGCAATCATTGACCACAGAGAGGCATATTCCTGGATAACAAATACCTGAGGAGCACGGATAAACCATCGCTCGGTCCGGCTGTTGTATCCAAAGGAATCATGACCGAATCCAGGGTGCTTGGTGACGAGTCGGAAGCAACGAGGACCGGTCCCAATGGATATCATCTCGCGCGGCTGCTTTGTGCCCATGTGCTTCTTAAGTGTGACCTCAAAGTATCCACTGTTCACAATGCCCACGTGGTACTCCAGCTTTTCCCACTTCTTCTTGGGCTTCCGCGCAAACACAGCGACGTGGAAGTCTGTGGAGAACGGGACGTTGGATCGAACGCACAGATCTCCTCGTGCATCAGTCCAGCCGCTGTAGGCCACGTCCACGACGTGTGAGTTCACGGCCGAGAGCGACTTGAGTCTGAAAGCAGCATACAATTCAGATACATCGATCAGCTCCCCATTTTACCATACGCGCCAGCCAAGAGAAGGACACAACACAGTCACGTACGTGTGTCGCATCTTGTCGTAGTGCTTGGCTTTCTCAGTCTGTGCGATGTCCGCGTAGGTCGGTACGCGCACGATGGCATGTGCCAGCAGCTGGAAGATGCGGCTGTTGGTGCACGTGCTGCCCATACACACATGAACGAGAGCCATGTCAGTCTTCTCCACCACCCACACAGCTCGTAAGGCCTCTCGTACAGCTCATACCTGGGAAAGAGCTCGCGTACGTTGGTATCCAGCACGATCTTGGCCTCGTTGGTGGTCGCGCCAGGCAGCGCGTAGTTGAGCATGGCCCAGCGGAAGCAGAAGAGCTGCTCCCAGAGGGGGAACCTGGGCAGGACGTATCGGTGAACAGTCCTGCTGGCCACAGTGAGTGCCTCCAGGTCGCGCGGCATGCAGAAGCCAGCGATCCTGGCCAGCTCCACCTCCGGCAGGTTCAGCAGCCACATCTTGCCGTTCTCAGACTGACGGAAACATCCAAATCGACAATGACGCCCGATGTATCTTTGTAGATATCATGAAAGAACCGAACATTGTGTTCGGGTATTTGGGTATTCACCATATACCCCCGAACATCCGATTGAGTTAATCATGCTGATGTGTCATACACTATTTGTGACGTTTCTCTGCCTGAGCTGACTCTCACTGGCGAATGGCTGGAGAAGCGCACGCCTTCAGTTCAGTAATCGACCTTTTATCTGAACGGATATTTCTCCGCGCTGTTCAGTGAGCTGAAAGGCCGTTGCAATTGCATGAAAGTTACTCAAAGTACGGATGCGCCTTCACGCTCTCTATCGAAAACAACGGATGAGACTTCAAGTTGAACTAGCTTCAGATTACTCTGTCGGTTTCATAACCATTCCTTGGAAAGTTTGCACCATTCCGGTCCTTGGACAACCACCATAATTCGTCTTCGCGCACTCAAGACAGGACCCATGGAGAGACACATCGAACCGAAGCGCTTTGCGCTTGTACTGACAGTCTTTGCATCGAATCTGCTGATCACAGGGCTCGTGTACGGCTGGGCGCCATTGCTGCTAATGCTACAGGATGAAGGGCAGTACGCCGAGTTATGCGACGAAGAAGATTTGCTAATTAACAGCAGCGACTCCGACAAGTCTGGCTTCGCTTGTGTCACGCAGGAGAACAAACTCAACCTGATGTTCGCGGTCGCGTCCGCGGTCTTGAATGCTGCATCGTTGCCTGCTGGCATCTTCGTGGACTACGCGGGCCCTACGAAGGCTGTTGCGATGGCAGCAGTCGTGGAGATCTCCGGTCTGATCCTCATGGCATTCGCCGACTCACAGACTTTCGACGTGTTCCTTCCGGCATACAGCATGCTCGCGCTTGGCGGCAGTATGACCTTGATGACGTCCTTTCCTGCGAGTTTTGTGGTCTTTGAGTACCAGACGGCCATTCTTGCGGGGATTAACTGTCTTTTCGACGGCAGCAGCGTGGTATTCCTCGTGCTTTACTCGATGCAGTCTGCCTTCGAGACCACGCGCCAGCAGGTCTTCATCGGGCTTGCTCTGGTGGCTGGTGTGATCTATCTGCTGCTGATCGTGCTCTGGTTCCTGAACGAAAGCAGTCTCAGCAGCACAAACAAGAGCGCATGTGAGGCCGACAAAGATCCGTTCAATGATGTTGAGACCCAAGACGAAACCCCTAATGCTTCCTATAGCGCAGGTGTTGGAAACCCCGCCGTAGTCGATGCCGTATTGCAGAAAGAGCTTGATGCGATGCAGCTGATGGACGTACCCATTCGCAAGCAGCTCGTGTCAACCGAATTCGTGTTCATAATTGTGTTTTCCACGACCCAGATGCTGTGCGCGACGGTATACATTGGAACGACCAACAAGCTGCTTGAGAACTATGGTGACAACGACCACGATTACCTCTACACAAAGATCTTCAGCGGCATTTTGCCTCTGGGCTTTGTCTTTGTGCCCGCGATCAATCACATTGTGGAGAAAAAAGGATTGGTGCCTTCGCTGCTGGTCACAAACGCGTTGGGCGTGGCATACAATGCGCTGTCGCTGGCCCCCAATTTGCCCATTCAATGCCTTACCTTCTTCTTCTTCACGGGCTTTCGCTCGTTCCTGTACGCAATGCTGTCAGTTTTCGTGGCGAAGATATTCGGACTCAAGAACCTTGGTACGCTCATGGGCTTCAATTTCTTTATCGGAGCACTCGTGAATATGCTGGAGTACCCAGCCGTGTCTATCTCGAACGAATACTTGGGTGGAGATCTGGCAGTGCTCTACTCCATCACGCTGTTTCTTTGCACTGCGCTCATCCCGTTCACGTTGTATCTGCGCAATTATCAGCACACCAAGGAAGATCGAATGCGCCAAATACTGCTGCAATGAGCGGGCGCACCGAAGTATTAGAGCTCCAAGGAGACTTGACTGTGATCCACTGACGGAAACGTGCTGGCTGAACCAAAAGCTTTTGTACTTGATAATTGAGTTTAAGTGCTGCGAAGTTCCCTGCTGAATCCGTACAGTAAAGTGGCAGAATTACATCATTTACGTAACTTCACAGACATTAAAGCAACTCAATTTGAACTTCCGTCTGGTTGGCATCTCTTAGTGGGCCTTCTTTCTCAGTTGTCATGTAAATTTCGCGTGTTGGGCTTTTTGTATTCCATTACTACTTACTGTGCCTTGATGTCGCTCGTGAAATAGTTGACGAAACCCGCTTAAAATCATATTTGGGTCACAATGTCACGAAGTGCACGAGTTGCTTTCACTTTATCTTGGCAAAACGCGACAATGTTCCGAAAGCAAACATCCGGCAGGTCAGCCAAGAATTTGTGTGAATCTGATAGCAAAAGCCTTCGATTCGAATCAGGAACAAATGCCTTGTTTGAGACTCGTGGGGCCAAGCAGATCCGCGGGCACGAACAATGATTTAATGCGAGAGTAACTTCGTATTCAAATAGATCACTCACAACAGACGATTCACACACGCGTAATACAAAACCCTCAACGCGCTCACAATTATACTCCGCCATTCTTGATATCATTCGCCACAAATCGTCCCGTTCGATCTGCGATAGCTTCGGAATGCGTGTCAGTAGGAAGACAACCAGATGTGGCTCTCTCGATTGACACGCGAGTGAAAAAGTTGAGTGACGATGGCAGTCCTCTTGAGACCAGTCATATTCCACAGGCCAACTTTCCAGTAACAGATCCACAATTTCCGGTTGCACTCCGCTCACACACGCCTGCATAACGATATTCCATCCAAAATTCTCTAATGCCGTCACATCAGCACCATTATCAACTAGTAGCGATATCATTGTAATCGGATCAGGACATGTCAAGGCCACAAATAGCGGCGTGTCGAATAGCGTTGATTTTCCTTCGATTAATGAAGGGGTCTCCGATAGTAAACGATAGACTCCATTTGCATTGCCCGATCTGATAGCTTGGGAAAACGGGACATTGCTTTCTGGCATATTTCTGATAGCTCTAGCGTCTGATTTGTGCGGATTACTCTACCAGATGATGCTTGGTAACTACAGCGCAAGAAACGCTTTCTTGTTTACGACCAAATATTAAGTCGACTAACTTCAAGTACTTAAAATTGTGTTGCTCTCACGTTTTCTTTATTCAACAGGACGTAGCTCAGCAAAGACCTTACAAATTGTACTTCCTTGACATGGCTGATCACTTCTATGATCTAATTTGACGGGTCTGCCACGAATTCATACTATTTTATTAGAGATAAAAAGAAAAATGAATCGTCCGATTCACTGCGCATAATTAACGTCTTTGCGACATTTACGTGTGGATCGTCGTGACATTTTTTGCTGGAACCTTGGGAAGGAGCACCATCGCCAGACCAAGCTAAGGCGTTTACCGTTCCGATGCTAGCATAAGTGGCCTGTAGCTTTCTACCAAGTGCAACTGAACTCATGAGTCAGATTGCGTACCTTCGCCGTCATTTCGAGATCCAATGGGTTCAAGCACAATATGTCGATGCAATTCAGAGCCAAATCGACACTGATACCGACGTCCGAAAGCGCAGCTACATGCTGCCGATAACGTCAAGTTAGTGCACCTCGATTTTTCCTTTAGCCTCCATGAAAGGAGTGGCACTTTATTGTTGTGAGATTTACAGAAAAAACTCTTTGGAATGAAGGCATTCCCATCAGCCATCAAAATGATTGAGACTTCAATTACTGTACCAGTTAGCTAACTTCGGCTGACCCAAGCTCAAAGATTATTGTTCTTCTCGTAAAAGAGCAAGCTGACTGTAGTCTTGATCAAAAAGCTATGGAAATCGATCAAGGCCATGGAAGCAGTTAGACCGGATATTTTTCGCCCTCTCGTGTTTGTGTATTTGATGCCTTGAATGGGAAAAGTCCCTGATGCAATCAAGGAAATGGAGAACCAGCTCCAGCGGGATTGTCTGTGGTCACAATTAAGGCATTTGTTGCTAGTTCGAGTACGCAGCCAGCGAAATTCACGTGAATCCGACAGCAACACTTTGGCCGACCTACCAGATGTTTGCTTTCAGAACGTTGCCGCGTTTTATCTTGATAAATTGAGAGCACTTAGCAAACTTTGTGACATTGTCACCCAAGGATGATTCGCTTTGTCTGAATAAGAAGCTTTGGAGTCAAGCACGTTTAAGTAAATTAGCTGTTTCTTCACCTCTGTTGTTCTCTGGATTCTGGTTGCTGGGCTTGATTCATTACATATATTATATATTGACTTTCCCCGTCAACTTTTTTGCGTGATCGGGCGTACTCGACGTATCCATTAAGGTCAACGTGGTCAGCATGGCCTAATTGTGCGTGCGTGTACTCATAAGTAATGGCGATGATATATCCTCCTTTATGACTCATTATTGCTATGGCGAGACAGACAAGTTATGCTGATCCTCTGGCGCATCTATCCAAAAGATGTTGTCTTTTTCCAAGATTATCGATCAAGTTGGTAATATCATAATAATTTATCACTTTGCTTTGAGCATCTGCCGGCGATTTCTTTTGTGTTTGTTTAATTCATAGAGTTACGATTCTTGTGTACGCCTGCTACATGCAACAAGAGCTCGCGCCTTTGGTCTTCGTTGGCAAGTTCGAAGTTGCGAAAGTATAAAGTGAACGGAATAAGCGCAGCACAAAGGAACAGCGTGACAGCGTAGATCGCGGTCAACTCGCCATCCAAATACTCGTTCGAAATGAACACGGCCGGGTACTCCAGTAGATTAACGATCGCTCCAACGGAGAAATTGATGCCCATGAGCGTACCGAGGTTCTTAAGCCCGAAAATCTTGGCTACGAATACCGATAGCACTGCGTACAGGAACGACCGAAACCCAGTGAAGAGGATGAAGGTAAGGCATTGAATGGGCAGATTGGGAATCAGCGCCAGCACATTGTAAGCGACACCCAGACCATTCGTGACCAGTAGACACGGCACAAGACCCTTCTTCTCCACGATGTAGTTGATCACAGGCACAAAAAGAAAGCCCAGAGGCAAAATGCCGCTGAAGATCTTCGTATAGAGGTAGTTATGGTCGCTGTCGCCATAGTTCTCAAGCAGCTTGTTGGTCGTACCAATGTAAATGGTGGAGCACAGCATCTGGGTCGTGGCAAATACGATGATGAACATGAATTCGGTCGACAAGAGCTGCTTGCGAATAGCCACGTCCATCAATTGGAGTGCATCCAGCTCTTGCTGCATTGAGGTATCAGCCATAAGAGAATCGTCGACTACAGCGCTGTAGTTGGCATTCGGAGTTTCAGCTGCATCGGCGTCTTTGAACTGGTCTTTGTCGGCTTCGCTTGCATTGTTGAGGCTGCTTTCGTTCACGTACCAGAGCAGTGTCAGCAGCAAGTAGATCACACTGGCCACCACTGCGAGTCCGATGAAGAGCTGCTGGCGTGTGGTCTCGAAAGCCGACTGAAACGAGTAGAGGACGAGGAACACGACACTACTGCCGTCGAAGAGGCAGTTAATCCCTGCCAGAATCGCAGTCTGGTACTGTACGATCACGAAGCTCGCAGGGAACGACGTCATCATGGTGATACTGCCGCCAAGAGCCATCAAGCTGTAAGCCGGAAGGAAGACATCGAAGGTCTGCGAGTCAGCGAACGCCATGAGGAACAGACCGGAGAGCTCCACGACTGCAGCGATGAAAACCGCCTTTGTGGGACCTGCGTAGTCCACGAACATGCCAACAGGTAATGCTGCGACGTTCATGGCCACGGACGCGATCGCGAACACCAGGTTGAGTTTGTTCTCTTGTTTGGCGCAGATGAAGCCTGAGTCGCTCGAGTCACTAGTACCACCGACCAGCGAGGCATCTTGGTCGCACAGCTCAGCGTATTGCACTTCATCTTGCAGCATCAGCAGCAGCGGCGCCCAACCGAAGATGAGCCCCGTGAGCACCAGATTCGCCGCGAAGACTGTCACCACGAGCGCAATGCGCTTGGGCTCAATCCTTCGCTCCATCATGTGGCGTTCGTGTATTCTGTGACGCAGGTCTGCTCAGGACTGGAGCTTAAACAGAAGCGCTTGGATGCGAAGGCGTCAGCGTATCCTGAGAGCGTGAGCTGCGCCAGAGCGTCAGTCCTGGACAAACGGATGGTCCAGCTATTTGTCTCGTCTCTATCACACTCATCCACCAAACAAGTGCAAGTGTCAACGGGACTCAGACTCAGAAGACGCAATCGAGTGTGATTGTGCCCATTTGCAGTGAATGCTTGTCAGTGTTTGCCCCTTCAGGCTACCCCCCTTGGTAAGTATTACAGTAAGCCTTGCATCCACTGAACTCCGGACTTGGTCAATCGGTTCCACACGGCCGCATCCAGCCTCCTCCTAATTGTGAAACGAGCCTGATCAATGAATAGCCAGCCTAACAGAGCCACGGAAAACGAACACTCACGGCCGCTCAAAGGCTTTAAAAACTGAAGGAATCTTAAGCATAGCTCAATAGATTCTTTCAGCCACAACAACCTTATTGGAGACCTTTCATTTAAAGAACCTAATATACCTCACAACACAAAAACACACACACACACACACAATAACCTCTTCAAGCTAAAGATGTTAGACCAAGCTTATTGGAGGTGTTGGTCTGAGTTTCGCTTGGCCTTATCCGTTGTCAAGCTCTTCTGCTTTGTTTGAAACAAACATAACACGTCTACATTATAAAAGCAAAAGTTGAAGAGTTACTTCGAGTTGTTGGCTAGCATTCAAAAGGGGAGATTATCCATCAGGTTTGCGATTTCCCAGAGGTCAATGACGATGTCAGGAAAGCCTCCTGGTGGCTGATGCAACGGCTGCTTAGTATCTCTTTCCAGAGCACCAGCAAACACGTCGGTCGCAGGAATACGCACAAAGGCATTGTCTTCAGTAGCCCATGGACGCAACTGAACTTGGTTTGGCAAGAGCACGGGCATAAGCGGCAGACACCGCACTGGCGGCGTGTCATCCCGCTGAAGATAAGTCAGTGTTGTTTCATCCAACGGAGCACTTCCAAAGCTCACCACATCTGCAGCAATGACTTCATCCAGCTCACGGCGGAATAACATCGCCAAGCACGCGAAGCTTCCGTCCGAATGACGACCGAAGAACATGACCAAGAGCACGACACGAAGCTGTGGAATCAGCTCAAAGTTCTCACGGCACAAACGTTCAGCAGTTGAGACGCATCTGTGTCTGAACTCGACTTGAACCATGAGTCGCGGCTCCACCGGAGTATCAGCAGTCGATGAGCAAATCGGTCTCAGCGCCGCATCCGGACGTCGCACGACGTGACGCAGCGTACCAGGGAACACGAAATCCATATTCCATCCGCCAGGAATCAACTTCCTGCCAGTTTCGCATGCGTAGTTCCCAATTTGACCAATAATCTCCGCCACAGCTCTGTCCTGAGCTGTCTCCCTCACCTTCGTGACGAAAAGGTCGACCGTCGTGGTCGGATCAGCCTTGTCACCAACGTATCGGGCCTCGATAAACACACACGTGAAGCAATCCACAGTGCTGTGAAGCCATTTCTGCAGCGAAACACGTGTCGCGATCAGCACTTCAACATCTTGCTGACCGCAATGGACACGGCGCTGGAACTCTCGAATAGCTTTCTCTCGTTGGGATGCCGTCACATACCCAACAAGTGGCACGTAGCCTCTAGTCGTTGACGCCATTTGACCAAATCGATTTTATCTCAACTGGGCTTCCTTTCCCATATGTCTTAGCCGCAGTTTGTAACCAAAACGGTCTCAGTACACGCGAGACGGGTTCATTACGTTTAGCTCGGTTTATAGTTTGCTACGTCCATGGATGGGTGGGCGCTGCGTTCGGTAGCACCAATAGACGTACTGTCCGATCTTGGACTGCTGCAGCTTCTGGATCCGCTCTCGCATCGGGTGGTCGAACGCTTCAAGTTTCAAAGCGCTCAGAAGCGTGTTCTCTGGAGGCAGCAGCACCAGCGCCATGTGCGCACAGAGCGAGATATCAGCCGCAGAGAAAGCCTCGCCCATGAGGAATTTCGAGCCAACAGGACCGTCGCCCAGTCGTGCTTCTGCTTTCTTTGCGAGCTCTTCAATATTGGCCAGAGACCGCTCGGCGCCAGATTCGGTGATCTTCATGAGCCTGCACACGCCAAGGCGGATGAGTGGGTACAGAAGCCAGCCCAACGCATACTGCCATCCTTCCAGTGGACCTAGCAGCACCTCTCTGGCCGCAGCGGCATCCCGAAAGAGCATGAAGTACGCTACAGAACGCAATGTGAGCTATGATACGGACCAAGCCACAGCCAAAGTCGTCCAAACAAACGCACCGGTGCGTCTCGTGTGCGGCCCAAGCGATCGGTCATAGAAGAGCTCGAGCTCCTTCGTGTCCTTGGTTGGATACAGCGATGGGACGCTCTGGGCGCACAGATCCAGGATGTCGGAGCTGTCGGTCAGCGCCTGCTTGGTCTCAGGCAAGTAGAGCACCGGCACAGAGCGGCCGCCCTTGGGCACAGTCCCGAACAGATGCAGCACGGGCGCGTACTTGAGCTCTCGGAACGGAATCCTGGTCAGCTGCAGCGCCCAGCGAGCCTTCTCGCAGAAGTTAGAGGCCGGCACACTCAGCAGCAGCGCCCGACTCGTCATCTCGAAGGATGATGCGGATGTGAGTCAATGTTTAGTCGGCTTTTCAAGTGCAAGTCGACTAAAAAATCAACTTGAAGGTCGAAAAGTTTTTTTAACCTTACTTTAACCCCTCCAGTACAGCACGGTGCAATAGTTGAGGTTATTCAAATAGTATCCATCTAAGTCGGCAGTGTTTGTAATTGAGTAAGCAGCTCATCACGATCTGCCGATGCGTCAACCGCGGTGCTACCATGTCTTGCCGTTGAACTGCGTGCCAACGAACTGGTGCTTCTCCTGGTTAAAGTAAGGTTAAAAAAACTTTTCGACCTTCAAGTTGATTTTTTAGTCGACCAGGAGAAGCACCAGTTCGTTGGCACGCAGTTCAACGGCAAGACATGGTAGCACCGCGGTTGACGCATCGGCAGATCGTGATGGGCGTCAACCACATTAACAAGGTGCTTGAAAACCTGGACATCCCGCCAGCCAATGCAGTGGCACAAGGCACGAGTCTCTTTGTGTGCGACGCGTCTGAGGAAGAGTGGAATGCGTTCGCCGAGAGCGACGGCACCGTGTACAAGGCCAACTTCATGGAGTGGCGCGACGGCAAGATCTACATCGTCGAGTTTCCAGGCGAAGGTCATGACAAGTACGTCGACGCTCTGAACTTCCAATTCCATCAAAATGCTGTGCTTGACGCCCACTTCCAATACTTGGGGACGTCGTTTTTCTCCACTGGCCCTCGCCACATGCCTGATCTGAGGTACCGACCATTTCGTGGCATCATCGAGCAACTCGGCGCAGTGCTTCCAGCTGGTGCGGATGTTTGGACAGACTTCACGACGCTCTTGATCGAGGTCGATGTGTTCTCAAGGTTGGACCAAGCTGGATGTGAAGGTCCTGAGTGTGTGGGCTCGCCGATCTGCGATCGCGTGTTCGCACGGACGATGCCCTTACAACTGCAGAGTACAAGCGCTGGGAACTCCCACGATTGGCCCGGCGTGCGCCTCCTGTGCTACCGATCAACGGCCCAGCTACGCAGGTGCACTTCAGTGCGCGTCGTCTGCTCGGGTTGCCTCCACTTGCAGTGTTGCCCGCCAACTTCCCCGACCCGGTCGTGCTCGACTTGTTCGCTGCACTCGTTCGGGCCAGGCGTTAATCTCGAGCTTCAATCGATTCCTCGATGTAGTATGCTGTTGATCGACCACGAAGTCGCTACAACAGCAGACTGATTGGTGTAAAGGCGTAAACGCTTCGAAAAGTTGCCATGCGAAGCTTTGTGTTTGCTCAGAACCGATTTTTTTTCCACTATCATAGGAATGCGATACTCCTTCAACATAATTCACACAAAGTCAGAAACGTCGACGCGAATTCATCTCAAGCTTTCTGACTTCAAACGTTGTTGAAACGTGCCCCGCCTCATCTCGCTCGTTCAGAAGCTGTATGCTTTTCGTGGTGAACAAATGAAGATACAATAATCACGCAAAGGCAGTCGATGAAAGTGAAATGGCTGGTGCAGAGCAGATGGTTTCTATGCACACGATTCCGGTGGAACCCGGGCTAAGATATCTTTCATATTCTCCTTTTGATTGCATGAGCTTTGAATTATTACAAAAGCATATATAAATGCATAAATGGAGTCAATTTTGTGCAAGAAATGGACTATCGATCGCAATGCTTGCGGAAGTGCAGTACATCAGCAACCACTCAAGCACTGCAAACTGCTTGGCGGCAGCAATCGAATTTAAGAGTTCGTCATCGATCGAGCACTTGCAGTTCGTAACCAAATACTTCAACATCGTCAAATCGCCCTTTTTTGCGACTAAGTGCAGACCTTCAAAGTTAACGAGGTCTGGGTCGTTTTCGTGAATCCAAGTCACGACATTAAAATGACCGTGCCAAGCAGCTAAGTCCATGCCTTCATCTGAACAATTTCTGTGGCGTTGGTCGTGAAAGAAGCGAATCATATCCAGATCCCCATTAGAAGCTGCTGTATCAATGACATCTTCATCGCTACATTCGTCCTGATTTTCGTATAGAAACTTGACTATATTCAAATACCCAGCGGCAGCAGCGCTGCCCATGGCATATATCGAACAGCCTTCCGACCGATGCTCGTGGAGCCATTTGACAACGTCCATATGGCCCAACTCAGCGGCTTCATCCATCGCATTTGTTCCGCACCCCTCTGTTCGGTTCGCGTGCAACCATTTGACAATATTCAAATGACCACGTCCGGCAGCTTTTTCCATCGCTCTCTTCGTGCATCCTTCACTGCGATGCGTATGCAGCCATTGGACCATCTCCTGATGCCCTCCTCCAGCAGCGCAATCCATAGCGTCAGTCGTACAGCCTTCGCTTCGATTGACGTGAAGCCATTTTACTACGTCCAAGTGATTAAACGCAGCAGCAAGATTCATGGCTTTTGTAGTGCAAAGTACAGATCCACATTGATCATTCAGCCATTGAATCATTTCCAAACAACCGTGGGTTGCAGCAAAATCTAAACAAAATACTGATACCGGTGCCTGATACGGGAAAAGCATCTGCGCCATTTTTAAATCGCCACGATCCACAGCTCTTTGCATCGCCTGGTAGCAATTCACGCCAGACTGGATCTTCAAAAAGAATTCAAGTGAGTCTGAATCCCGAGCTTCTACGGCCATTTTAATCGAGGCTTTTATCCAAGCTTTGTGCTTGACCATATTCTGCCATTTGTATTCGAATGCGAGCCACTTGTGGATCTTAGTATTCAGCGGACGGTACCAAGCCACTGTCGGATCGTCAAAATATGCGTCTGGATATGTATTCAAAAGCCGTTTCGCAGTCTCCAATTGCTCGTTGAAAACGACCGTCGTC
>JAADXR010000006.1:0-185678 GCA_023337935.1 Elongisporangium anandrum
ACCCTAAACCCTAAACCCTAGCGTACACCCGTTGGGGCCGGTACACTAAAGTTTGCAGCCTCACAATTTTCAAGTGTGTTCCTTTCGCCTGCGTCCTTACTAAATTCCTGGAGAGCCCCACGCTACGTCAGTTTGCTGCCCGTGCGTGTGCTATACACGGCCTTCTAGACGCTGCTCGCTTCTTTACTGTGTTGTTTAACATGTGAGTGATCTTCGCCAGTATTCTATGGTGACTCATTACTCTGTTCCTGCCAATGGCGCTTTGGGATGGGAGCTGAGATAGAAGCTGAGTGTTCTTCGATATGTGGTGGCAAGATTTCAGTGACCGTGGACGCGACGACGTAATAAAAGCACACGCACGACAGCACGATTGACCTTGAAGCTCTTCCTGTGGCAACGCAGGCGCTCCTTCTCGGCCTTGAACGCGAACTTCGCGTGGCATGCTGCGCATTTTAAATATGGTGAAGAGCTGCTCTAAAGTTGATTTGGGGCTCTGTGGAAAGTTGTCCATGGGTTTCATATGTGGTATGCTTGCATCTCAGCTAGGTATCATTTTTTGCTCCATGATAGTTGAGTAACACAAAGCATGACATGCTTTGATGAGATAAATTTATGTTCAGATTATTCGACGCTTCACGCTTGCAAAGAAAACGAATGTGTTTATTTGTTGCATACCACTCAAACAAAACAATCAATTCTTGTCAAAATTTAAAACCCAAGAGCAAATGAAGCCACACAACCTCTCATGTTACACTCCTTTATGGACGCAGATAATCTGCTCGAGGTCCGTTAGTAGTTCCGTAGCTGCGCTGTGTAGAAGTTGTTACCTGCAGTACACACCATTCATTTAGTTTATGCGTAAGCTAGCAAGAGCATACTGCAAATATATATAAACGTACCTGGTATTGGTAGCCACCAAGACCAGAGCCAACGTCATCGTTGAAATGTGAATTCAGGTTGTGACTGCTCGTAGTGCTACTGTTGTTGGTGCTGTTGTTGCTGCTGGCACGTCCACGAAACGCTACGCTCGGGGTTGCCGGCTGTTTGTTGTTGCTGCTTGGGAAGGAACTGCCAACAGGAGTCGAGCGTTGCGATGACGTGCTCGAGTCGCTCCGAGTAAAAAAAATGAGCATAGCGCACGGCACAAACTCCGTCGTGAAATGAACCGCAAACTCAAATGCAATATGATGCACGCCCAGCGGACTGCGATACTGCGCCTCTTCAGATTGGATATACCCTGTGCCCATGCCGATTAAATACACGGATTTAGCCGTGAACAAAATGCAAAGCAAAATGCATACGCCCGTGATCTACACCAAATAACCACAAACATCATTAGCTGAAAATGAAAAATGATGAACTACTATACAAAACGTGGCACGTACTCTGCGCAAAACGCGCTGTCGCGGCGACGCTGGAGAACTGCAAAATGGCAACGAATCATGGCTCGCCATTGTCGGAAGATCAAAGAAGAAGTCCTCGTCGGGCGTTTGATTTCGAAAGAAGTAAATGAGTCGAATACTGTAGTACAGAATACCGAGAAGACCCATGAGATAGACGCTTCCAACCACCAAATCGCACGAGCGCCAGAAGCCCCAAGACGTCTGCGTCACGCCGAATAGCACGAAAAACGTGCCATAGAGCAGCACATTAAACAAAAAGAAAATGCGGCGCGGCCATGGATACGCTTTACCCCAGCACGCATAGCATAACTGCGCCCAAAACAGCAAAACGAGACCATACATCGACACGAATAGAAGCGATGGGAGCCACAAAAACAGAGTCAATAGACGGCTCGCCCACGAATCTGCCGAAGATGCCATCGCAGCCGTAAGCGTACCGATCTCTGCAAAAAGCGAAAATACGCGAATCGTCGAAGCCAAAAACAGCAGCACGAAAAAACGATAGCGCATCTCGGCGCCGATCGACGCCGATGCACCCTCATCGTCCTCCAAAAGTGCGGAGCTGGAAGAAGTAGTCGTTGAGGCGATTGCCCCGTTGCCGTTTCCGTTAAATTGCGGAGGAAGCAATGCTTGCGTGGCCGAATATCCCGTCGGCTTCACATTTCCACCGCCGATGCTGTTGGCCCGTGTGCGCCGAAGTGCTCGTTTTGCCGCGTGGTGGGTCCAAAGCACGCGACCAGAGATAACGCTCAGCGTAAAGAAAAGGACGATGGTGGTCACCAGGAGAGCACGATTCCAGCCGCTCATGCTCTGAACTGCCGCTAGGGCGCCAGTGGCATCGCCAGTGTCGCCCACCTCGCCCTCGAACGTGATCGCGGCCGTGAGATTCAGCGCCGTCATGGCCATGACGTAGATCTCCTGCGTTCCGTCGTTACACCGAAGCACAGATGATTCGAGTGGCGGGTCGGGTCAGCGAGTTGGAGGGGGTAGTAATTAAAAACCGACTGTACCACTTCTCTCACAGCACAACACCAATTGGTGATCATGCAGGCGGACGCAGCGAGGGCCAAGAAGCGCGCAAGCAGGCAAGAAAAAGAGTTACGCAAGAAGAAGCGCAAGCAGGAGTTTGCTCTCACTGAAGGCGCTGAGTGGGACCGATGCATGTTCAAGATTGTGCGCAAGAACCGCTTTTGCAATTTGGAGAGGTGTGTTGTGCGCCATCCGTTCGTTCTGTGGGCCAAAGTAGTTGTCTGACACACTCGTACTCTTCTACAGAGTGACGGGATCACAATTCTGCGGAAATCACTTGCCAGCTAGCGACAATATTGCAAGCAAGAAGTCAGAAAAGTTCAAGCCGAGCCTCCGTCGTCGGGTTCCATGTCCTGTAGATGATTCTCATACCGTCTATGAGTACGACTTAGCCAAGCACGTATTGGTGTGCAACAAAGTGAAGGATGCCAGCATCATGGCCCAATTGCCGTATTACTCGGAGAACATTAACTCCGGGACACATTGTGTGGGTGATACAAATCCTGAATCTCAAGAGATAGAGGCTACCGGATTGGAGACAAGTGACACAGGGGATGCTCACACATTGCTTACGACAAAAGAAGAACAGGGACTCGTTGACAAATTGGTACGCATACACTGGTTGTTAGACAAACTCAGACTAACATTACATGTTTATTGATAGCTTTCGATTGATTTCAACGACCTTGTTCGACGAATTAACGCTGCTTATGAGAAGTGTGTCAGCGTTATTCCTCTGGAAAAGCTGAGTCATCTTTGCTGTGAACAGCTTCTTGCTGAAAAAACTGCAGCAGGCTCATCCAAAAATGTTCTTCGCCATATTGAACAGCAGGCATCAATTCTTGGGCATATGGATCGTGTGGGTTTGCTGCAAGCGAATGCAACATTTATCGAGTTAGGTGCAGGACGTGGTATGCTTTCGCTCGCGTTGGCGCAAACTCTCAAGGACAGTGCATTTGTGCTGATCGATCGCGCTCATACACGTGGTAAAGCCGATCATTTTATTGGAAAGGATGCTGCAACGATGCTGCGGGCAAAAATCGACATTCGTCACCTGAACTTTGCCGGCTTGAAGGAGCTCGAGAAACGTCCGCTTGTTTGTATGTCGAAGCATTTATGTGGCGTTGCAACCGACCTGTCGCTGCGTGCGATCGCTACAACACTGCCACTACAGCAGGAAAATAGTTCAGCGACACCAGACTCACTGAGTCCATATTTTCAAGGTCTCGCTGTGGCATTATGTTGTCATCATGTGTGCACTTGGGAGGACTACGTCAATCCAGATTTCTTTCTTGCTCAAGGGTTCCAAGCGTCGGATTTTGGGTTGATTGCGAGTATGACTTCATGGGGAACATGTGGCATGGGCCTCGGCGGTGACGTCGTTGAACACCTTCTTGATATCAGGTACGCCCACAGACCTTGAATGCGAGAACCAAACGTGTATTCTTACAGCATTTTTATGCAGCCAATCGGACCGCGCTATACTTGGTCGCAAATGCAAGCGCGTCCTAGACGCCGGACGGGCTGCCTACCTACGAAATCTTCAGCTACAAACGCAACTTGTGCACTACTGCAATGTCCAAGACAGCCTCGAAAATTGTTTGCTGCTTGCTTGGAAGTAATCCTACAAAGAGACTCACGCATTACATAAACTGATGGTCGTGCAGATACCAGAGTTTTGCAATTTGTAAACTATTTGATAGCTCCGTGCATATGAGTATTGCTTCGTGAAGCAGTTAATAATCGCGTTCATTTCTGGATGGCAAATGTCTGGTGCAAAGCGATGACAGAGCGCACTGAATTTTCAGCGCAGTACCGTGCTTCCTTTAGAATCTATTACGCATCATGTGGGACGGTCGCTCCAGATTTGGCCTGGCTGTGCGCATTTATGGCACAAGCCACCTTGAACCAAAGTGGGCCAGCGTTCTACATTTGGGCTGACTGCGTCATCGTTCTCATTTTGGTTTTTGCACCCCACGTTCAACAACACCAAGCAGCAAAGATGAGCGAGTTTCGAGTGGAGCAGGACACGATGGGTCCTGTCAACGTCCCAGTTCACGCGCTGTACACAGCACAGACGCAGCGCGCCGTGGACAACTTCCCCTTCGGTCACCCCTTTACGCCCCGCTTGATCACGGCGATGGCGGAGGTCAAGAAGGCGTGCGCCACGGCCAACTTGCAGCTGGGGCTCATGGAACCCGACATGACTACCGCCATCCACGCTAGCGTGGACGCGATCGTAAATGATTTTGAATCGTACAAGGACCAATTCCCGATTTCGATCTTTCAGACGGGTAGTGGTACCAGCACGAATATGAACCTGAACGAAGTCATTGCAACGCTGGCGACACGGTGAGAAAGAGCGCACTAACTATTTCTTGTTGCATGTCCCTCGCGCCACTAACCATTTTTCAATGTAGAACGTTGCAGCGCAAGGTGCACCCTAATGATCATGTGAACATGTCCCAATCGTCCAACGACGTAATGCCCACAACAATCAGTGTTGCAACATATTTGGAAGCCAGCGAAAAATTGATTCCAGCCATGGAATACCTCGTCGCCAGCATCAACGCGAAAGCGGAGACCGTCAAGTCTGTGGTAATGACCGGGCGTACGCATCTAATGGATGCTATGCCTGTGACTTTGGCTCAGGAACTTGGTGGTTGGTCTGCTCAAATTTCGAAAAACATTGCGCGAGTCCGCTCCGCATTGGAACGTGTCCGTCTTCTGGCTATCGGTGGTACCGCTGTTGGCACGGGCATCAACGCTCACCCCTTGTTTGGATCAAAGGTCTGTGGTGTGCTTTCAAGCCAGCTTAATGCTCCTTTCGAGCAAAATGACAACCTGTTCGAGTCCTTGAGTGCTCAAGATTCGATTGTGGAGCTCAGTGCTCAGCTCAAGGTGCTGGCTGTGAGCCTCATGAAGATCTCGAACGATTTGCGCTGGATGAACTCTGGTCCGATTGCTGGTTTGGGTGAAATCGTGCTTCCAGCGTTGCAGCCTGGTTCCAGCATCATGCCTGGCAAGATCAACCCTGTAGTTCCTGAAGCTGTGACTATGGTCTGTGCTCAAGTTATGGGCAACGACGTTACAGCCACGATTGCTGGTCAATCCGGATCATTCCAGCTGAACGTGATGCTTCCTGTCCTGGCTAACAGTGTATTGCAGTCACTGGGTCTTCTTTCGCATGCGTGCCGCTTACTTGCGGATAAGGCCATTGACGGTTTCGTCGTTAACGAACAGCGCGTCTCGGAGCTTGTTGGCAAGAACCCCATCCTGGTCACGGCGTTGAACCCTATCGTGGGGTACGAGATGGGTGCTAAGATCGCTAAGACAGCTTACAAGGAAGGTCGGAGCGTCAAGGATGTGGCGCTCGAGTTCACGGATCTCTCGGCTGAAGAACTTGACAAGCACTTGGACCCTTTGAAGCTGACTTCGGGTGGCATCGCCGACTAAATACTTTCGGATTAATCAGAAGTTCGTCTGTGCATAGTGTTCTAAATACTGGTAAGGGAGGGTAACAAAACCGTACTTAGTCGGAGCATGTTGGTTGTTCAGTCAGTCTCTCATGAACAAGGCGGGACGCGGAACGAGCAGCACGGCTGCTGCCGGAGCATCGCGCAATGGCAGTAACGGGACAATCGCGAGCCCGTCAGCAGGGAGCGAGGCCGCACTGAAGATGAAAAACCTTAAGGGTATTCATGAGGACGACGGCGATGACGGTGACCTGGCGCCTAACGACCTGCAGCCCCTAGACGCCCAGGTGCTAGGGTACATCTTGGAGTCAATGGGCGCTGAGCACCATGAGCCACGCGTCGTTAATCAACTACAGGAGTTTGTGCATCGTACGTACATTACGTTATCTTTGTGGTTGTGACTGGTATGATGATGATATGACGATGTTGTTTGCGCAGGTTACGTCACAGAGGTGCTGATTGATGCGCAGGAGTATTCCATGTTTGCAGCCAAAGAGGTTTTCGTGCTTGTACACAGTCTTTCCTTTTCTATTCTGTACTTATGTATAATGTCTGGACAACATTTAGATGATTGATCCTGATGACATTCGTCTAGCTATTGCATCGCGCCTCAACCACCATCACGCGCAGATCCCATCTCGTGAGGTACGATAATATCATATTGCATGAAAAACGTGTAGTACTCGTAGATTTACGTGCTATCGCAGTTGATGATGGAGCTTGCAGAAAAGCGCAACAGCATTCCGCTACCACCAGTCTCCAATGAATACGGCGTGCGTCTTCCTCCAATGCAGTATCAGCTTGTAACGCAAGAAAGCGAACGCCAAGACCAGCCGGTGCGTACTCTTCCTTTAACCACATGTAGATGTCTTATTCCTAATGATTTCTCTTCATAGAAAACCCCATCGACCCTGCATGGTAGCAATGTTTTTGCTTTTCCCAGCCCGGGAAGTAGCATAGCTCGATCGGGAGCTCTTTCAGCAGCATTGGCCTCGTCTTCTCGCCCACCGCTACACCCTCAAGTGGAAGGCAATCGAAACAAAAAGATTGCGCGGGCGACGATTCCAATTAATATTAATCCACGATAGGCAATCGCACTGTGCGACCCTAGCTTTGGTCGTTCGGCTTTTAATTGTTTCGGAACCGCGTAGTTTCCTTTGCTTCTATACTGTCTAAGGAGACACTTTGCAAAAGGCAGTCCCTCGCTCAAACAAAAAAGAGAAGAACAATATCGATGGCATGGGCAGACGATTGTTCTGCGAGAAGTAAAGTAGGCCGGCAGATCAATTGATAGATCATAAATGTTCGTACTTGACATAAAATGCGGTTTAGCTGTCGTTTGACCTAGATCTCGTCATAGCGATGGCCTTCCAGCCACGGGATGCATTCGTTCATGCAGCTGCACTTAATCAACTCGAAGTCGTCCAGCATTGGTGAGAACTTTATGGATAAGCCCAGTACGGAAAGATTACAATGACTGAGAGCCATACAATACCAAGATTAAAAAATCATGACGTCAACGAAGTCGATAGAGAAGGCAGCGAGCGCTATGTGTGGCAGCTCAGCATCACACCTCCCTGTTCTTGAAGTTATCAGTACTAATGGAGCAAACGTAAATTTATCGCGACATGATGTACGCAAAATCAACAATTTCGCGCAATCTAAGACTAAAATTGCGTGATTTGAATTCGCAGGCAAAACCGCATTGCACGAAGCTTGCACATGGAGACGCAAGATGCTGCTGAATTGTTGCTCAATCATCAAGCAAAATTGAATTTACTGGACAGCAGTGGTAGTCATTTATTTATGCAAAATGACTATCCGGAGTGCACACTAAGCTGCAAGCAGGGACTCCCACTGCATTATGCATGTCGTAATGGACACGAAATTGTCGTGGGGTTGTTGCTTACTGCAGGAGCTGATTCTTATATTGCCGATTAACTTGGCTTTACGCCGATGGATATTGTTCGTGCTTTTCAACGCCAAGATATTATGCGAATACTTCATGGTGCGCTAAATTATATGGTGCTGGTCTGACACACGAAGCATTTTGCTCATACAAAGTGATTACCCTTCAGCAAATGAGCCGATTTTCAGAACAGCCATAACAGAATGCGTCCAGGCCACTCTCAATAACTGAATGCAAATAGATTTGCCACCAGGAATAATGAGAGATTATTGTCAATTTTCTTTGTTAGTGGTTGAGGTTGGATAAGAGAAAGTATCAGCAACTAATAATAGGCTACTTCGTTGGTCAAACGCTTTGCTCATTTAAGAAAACATCACTTTCGCCACCAGCATCAATGGCCTCGCTGCTCCAAGTTGATATTGAGTCTCTGCATCCGGATGTCGTTGTTGTAAGCTAAATCATCGCACATGTCAAGGCGTTTCAGTAGCGATATAATTCTGCCGTGAATGATATCAGGAATACACAGAAAGAGTGGCACAGCTTCAACCATCGCGAACAATATCGCTGGTAATTATGCTTCATACGAGTCAAATCAACTTTATGTGAGCCTGAGAAGACTACACAATCGACGTACGTAGGAGAAGCTCCAAACACTGTTCGCTCTGTCTCAAAAACTTTTGAGGTGAGTGAAAAGTGATTATGAGGAGAGCGGGAAAAAATAATTTCGTTCTGTTCAGGTGGATGCTCAATGACCGCGCCAACCTAGACCACGTGAATCAAAGTAAGAAATATTGGGTGTTTTGTATCGTAGCTTGTTGCGAATTTTTGGCTGAATTTAATTGATAGAGTTGGAGAAAGAGCTTCTAAAGATCTTAAGTGATAGCCGCACAATGGATTTAACGTCTGGGGAAGATGAAGGAGAAGAGCTGAAGCTCTCAAGTATTGATAAAGTTCCCCGCACCTTTTGCCTTATTAGTACAATCACAAACAACGAATCCACCGTGATACGAAAGCTTGTCGAACGTCCATCGACAGAACCCCTGTGCCCCACGTGTGCACGTTGTGGTAGTATCACCGCATCGGCAACCATAATGACAGCGACAATGCCGTCTCCGCTGGACAAAGAATTTCGTGCTTCTGCAATCATCGATACTGATCCTGGTAATCCTGGGCAAGAAAAGATTCTTCTCAAGCATGATTCGCTACAAACGTTTTACACGGTTCAGCTATCTGTGATCCAACTGCAGAAATTTTTCCGGGGCTATTTGGTAAGATCATACGCTGCGACATGTGCGTGCTTATGGATTATCATAATTTATGATTCATGATTGTAGACACGACGACGATTTTACAGGATGCTTGAAGATCTTGTTCATCACAAGTGGGATTGAGATGCAAAACAAATATCACTCGCTGTGACCCCGCGATCATCTGACATCTGGCAAAATATCCTTGATTATCACTATATGCATGCATTGTTCTCTTGCCAAAGGAAGCACAATTCGTGTCTAAGTCGCTGGACTAATACATACTCTCAGGAGAACAACAGAATTGTTGACAGACCTCGCCCTCACTGACATTGGCAATTTGTCGAAAACTGAAAGCGATCCCTATCCACGTTGAAATAAACGCACCTCGACTCGGCGACCATTGATTTCGGCTCCGTTGAGTCGCCCTATAATCAACGATAGCAATAATTTTCAGTAGCGAATAGCATGTATGTGGCAGATACACAACTAACCGATGGCCTCCATTGCATCAGCTGGATTTCTGTATCGAACTGTGGCAAACCCGCGCGATCTTCCGTCGGGATGTTCCGCAATTTCCACGCGCTCCACATCGCCAACCGTTCGAAAGAGGTCTTTTAAGCCTTGCCACGTGACATCCCAAGGCAGCTTGTTCACGATCATCACCACTGAAAATTAGCAATTTTATCCCGGGAATCATATCTGCGAAGCATGTTTACTTACATTGCCTACGTAGAGTTGGCGCCCTTCATAACTCCCACGGTCATACGCGTTGGGTCGATCATAGGGGTTTGGTCGATCAAAAGAGCTTGGTCGATTAAAGGGGCCGGGTCGGTCAAAGGAGCTTGGCCGTTCAAAAGAGATAGGTCGATCATAAGAGTTTGGTCGATCAAAAGAGACTGGCCGAACGTATGGGGCGGGCTCAACGTAGTTATGACCTCTGTCAAATGGGCGACCCATGTCGAAGCTTCTGCCTTGGTCGTATGCATTACCGTGAGTATAATACTGTGGTGGAGGTGGAGGCGGGGCAGATTGAAACTCATAGCCACTTCCAAAACTGAGTGGCATTGGCATGGGCGGCCCATCATAACTCACAGGAGTACCGTGTGTAGCACGTTTGGCAATCTTGGAAATGCTGCCACCTTCTGTCTCCCGGTCTTCACGCACGAATATCACCCTACCGTCCAGCTGAGAGTCATTCAGAGTCGCGATAGCTCGGCGAGCTTCCTCGGGGGTACTATACTCCACAAGACCGCATCCTTTAGAGCGTCCACTGGCTTCTTCTAGGACTACATTAGCCGCACATATATAAAATCAGCTCGCTGTTCTCCAACACTTATGGACGAAACCAAGTACCAACCGTCAGCATGCGTGACGTTTCCTGCTTGTTTCATATGGTCCTTCAGATCTTGCCACTTGATGTGCCAGGATAAGTTTCCCACGTAGACGCGACACCGACCTTGGGGCTGGCGTATGGGGTGCACCTCACGATCCTCGCGTACAAAAATTTTGCGCCCGTCTAGCTCTGAGTCGTTCAGCATAGTGATGGCTCGCCTTGCATCACCTTCGTTCGTATATGATACGATTCCCCATCCCTGCAGATATACCACCATCACAAGCATCAGACGCTGCCGGTACTGGGACGCTTCGCTCAACTGTGTACACGACCTTCGACCGACCACCAACTTCGAGCACATTTGCGTGCTCTACGTCACCCGCCTGTTTCATGTGGTCCTTCAAGTCTTGCCATTTGACGCTAAAGGGAAGGTTACCCACGTAAACTCGTCGACCCCCACCCGTCGGCGCCGGCGTCGGAATAGGCAGGAACTCATCCTCATAATCGATCTTCGCGTGCGCACCATGACCTGCGTGTATTCACGCGACCAACGCCCATTAATTGGGGCAATCCGTAGCAATTTAGACCTCCAAACACACGTACCCCCGTAGCGATTTGGACGCGTTTGGTATGGCCCCGTCTGCGCCATTCGATCAGCTCTCTTGCTACAATATCGTCATGCACCACCCTGCATTTAGCCCCGTCACTCGCGTTACCACTGCAAACTCTATCGGAAGAGCTACGATATACGCACGAGCTGCGGCTGGTGCGACCATGCGCCGGGGGGGGCATGTAGTCGCTCTGCGCTCGCTCGTGTGAGATTGCGTCGAGCGACATGTTCAGCCGTTTCTTGGTTGCGTCCAGCATTTCAAAAAGTATGGGAAGGACAGGGGGTAATGGAGGTACTGTAATTCTCGATAAAGTACGAGGGAAAGGCATGAGTACAGTACACGATGCATTAAGTTCGCATGTCAACTGCGGAGCTTGTCGATAGCCGTGCGCAATTGAGCAACTAAACGGGTGATCTCCTGTGCTTGTGGCGGAGCTACGAAATAGACCAGTCCACAATCAAAGAAAACGTCAAGACCAAGGCTGATAACAAGAAAGTTGCAGTAACTGATTGTACCTGTTCCGTCCGCTGATGTCAAAGAGTCTAAAGCTGTGGAGGCCGCACCAAGCTGCTGGTTGAGTGCACTGCAAGGTAATCACAACAAGCGAGAGTATTCTAAGCATCTTCAGTACGATATTTTTCGAGCATACTGAGCAGAAAAAATACCTGATGGCTACTCCGACGACTAAAATCGCGATTTGATCATCACACGATGAGTTAGCTCAATTGTCTGTCACAATAATACCGTAGCTTTTGCTTACCTGGGTTGTCTGGAAATGCGGCTACGATAGTCGCATCCACCGTTTCAGTATCAGCGATTGGCAAATCAGCATGATGTCTAATTGATTCCGAAGTAGTTGATGCACTATAGCCCAATGTGAAGCTACTCAAGGATTTGTTCGGCTCCAGGACTTGGCCAGCGATGGCAATACCTTCTGCGTGATCCACGTTCATTAAAGAAGCGATACTTGTGCTGCATGTTGGTACTTGCCCGTCGGAGTTGAACCCTTTTGTAAAATTACTGAGAGATGAGGCTACCGTACCTGATGGAATTCGCCCAGGAAAACTCGACATCGAAGAGTTCATAGATACAGGAACCTCGCCATCATCTGCGTGGGGATGATTTTCGCTTTGATGATGGTGCATGAATGTAGGACTGCACTCGTGAGTTTGAAATCCACCGGTAAACGAGCTAAGCGAGGTAGCATATTCATTTGGAGTCGTTATCAAATGTTTGCTGGGATTTACCACACCGTAACCGGTCGTGAACGCACTCATAGACATGTCCACTCCATCTCGTTCTTCAATCGCATGGTTGGCAGATTTCGATACTAAGTAGCCGTTGCTAAATGAGCTTAGTGACTGGTCAACTTGAGCATGGTACACCTCATTATCTTGATCCTCTCGATTTACGTTCACAGGTGGACAACCTCCATTGTCTACGATGAACCCATGCGTGAAGGAGCTCAATGACTCGTCAACTCGATGAAGTCCAACTACACACTCAGGCGATGTTGGTGCGCGAATGTGAATTGGGTTTGGGTCTTGACTCCGGATTTTGACATGAAGTGGACCTTCAATTGATTGAAACATCTCTAGTGGAATTTCTGCTCGAATACTATTTTCTCTTCGTTCTTCATCAGATGAATGCAAAGCATCTGAATTTAAAACGCCAGTTGATTCACTTACAAAGCCCGAAGTGGCCGTCTTGATCATGCTACGCGGATATCCAGTTTGATACCTTGGGTGCTCATTTACTAAGCTTGGAATCACAGAATCAAGCTCACACTCAGTTACTGGTTTGTCTAAACCCAGTTTACGATTGCCAGCGAGATCTGATACTGAGTAGCCATTGCTAAATGAGCTTAGCGATTGATCAACGTGAGCATAGTCTTTATCGTTGAATTGATCCTCTTCATCTACGTTCGGACGCGAACTACCTGAATTGTTGACCATGAATCCTTGAGTGAACGCGCTCAATGACTCATCAACTCGATCTGATGTCGTTGGTGTACGAATTTGATGTGGGACCTCGATCGATTCAAACATTTCCAATGGTATATCTGCTCGAACTACATCACTTTGTCGTCCTTCTGCACTTGATGCATTCAAAAGTTGCAGGTCTGACTCACCAATCGTATCATAGCTACCCTCTGGCTCCATTGGCTTGTTCAAGTTATGTGAATGTCCAGTTTGATTTACTCGGTGCTCATCTGCTAAGCATGAAACCGCGGTATCATGTTCGCATTCATTGATGTCAGACAATTTTCCATTTGTAGGCTTAATTAACCCAAGTTGGCTCAGTTTCAAGTTCATAGCAGCAACTGCATTAGCCGTTTGGATTTGTTTCTTTCGTTTTTCAAGGTGTTCTCGTTCTGAAGCGAGTGATCCGGGTGATTCAACAGAATGATGCAGTTGAAAATCCATATTTCCGACAGAGAGATTTAAAAGACCACCAGATAGAGAATCTGAGCATTTTCCATTGCCATCAGTATTGTCCTTGCTTGATTTTTTTTCGTCAACTCCTAGCTGTCGCTGTTGACTGCGCATATACTTATCATCTTCCAAATTAAAATGATCAGTATTCACCTTCTCATCTTTTGGTCGGTTGGCATGTGGTAAATCTGGCTTATCACCGAACCAATTCTCATTCATGTTGGCTTTCTCTTCGGCTCGACTTCTCCATTTCCCAATTACAACTTGCTGTTGAGATATCTCACTTGAAGGTGATGCGTTTTTATCAGGCTTGACCGTTTTTGCCCAGTCTGGCGTTTGTGATCGGTCAATTATCAGTTCCGTCGAAACAAACAATAGTCCATCATCTATTGCGCCAACATGAACTGTTTTCTTTGCTGTCTCTCGTGTTCGCATCCAGTCTTCCATTGGAATTTTTGCCATCGGACCAGGAACTGCTGGAGCCTTACCTTTCCACCTCCCTTGTAACTCCGAATTCACTTCATTTTTCAATGCTGCCCTTGAATCATTCGAACGCATTGTTTCAGGTGTGGTTTTGCTGTCTCTTTCGAGTACAACGTTCTTGATTTCTTTGACGCTTCGATGGTTGAAGAAGATGCTATTTGCTTCATTGGCACTTGATTCTACAAATCCTGATATTGGGGCCACCGGGGGCGGGGGAGGTAAGAGTGAATATGTCTGATCTGCACCCACAACAGCTTTGGTTGGAGGGTATGGGTGTGAATCATGCGTCTCACTTAAGCGAGGAAGTCTAGATTTAATTGCTCGCTGGATATCTTCCGAAAGTCTCCATACGAAAATACAACCGTCGCTACTTGTTGAAACAAGACGACGGCAATCTGGTGTGAATTGAATGCTTGTTATTGATTCACCGTGACCAGAAGCATCTGCCAACGTATCACCCGTACTGATATCGACAATATGAATGGTTTTATCTGAAAGCGAACCGCTCATAGCGACGCAGTAGTTTGCTGGGCAAATTGCAATGTGATGTTGCTCACCCACGTGATGGGTCTTAATATGATTGCAAGTGCTGACATGGTGAATATCCAGTCGATTATTGCACGATGTTACCAAATATTCATCGTCGGAAGTCAGTACCATATCATAAATCTTTCCGCCCATCATTGACAGTGAATTATATTGTTTCACCGTGCCATCTGCATGGATCTCTGCAAAAACAACGTTCTTATCCGCTCCACAGCTGAGTATTTTCTTACCATCGCGAGTGAAGTGTAGAGCCATAACTGCTCCAGAGTGATTTTCCAGCGTGTCCAATACCGTATGATCCTTGCTGCAACTGTACATGTGAATAAGTCGGTCACGGCCTCCAGACGCCATCAAAAACTTTCCTTGAGTCGACGACACGGACTGATTGTAACTATCGTCAACACCGTAGGCGATACAATGTACTTCAGCCCTATGTGCAGGGATCTCAGCCACACGTTCTCCACTTGGAAGATGGAGCACAGTAATTTTGCCTTCTTTATCTCCAATCGTGACTTCGGTTTGATTTGGATGAATCGCGACAACTCGAAGACCATTGGCAAGTCCAGTATCGACAGATGGAGAGTGAACATCAATAGTTTCAAAAGAAGAGCATGTTGCTCCTAGTACGATGCCATCTTCGCTCATAAAATCGGCTTCATTGTCATGATAAACAAGTCGAAGCATTTCTTGGCTTAGTGGATGCTTCCATGGTCTCCTTTCTATTGCATTTGATGAAAAAACAACAGAATCGTCATCGCTAAATCGACTTGCTTGTGTCGCCGAAGGCTTGTGCAAATCTAAATGCCAAAACCGAAGAGTATTGTCATCGGAACATGTTATGAAAGTTCCATTCGGCACCATATGACCCCCTTTTGCTATCACTGATTGAGGATCGTTGCAATAAATAAGTTTGCCTCTAGTCGTCACTCCTTTTACTTGCCCTGCGATTTTGAGATCGCGTATACTTCCGCTATGGAACAGAAATGAGCGATACACTTGAATATTGTCCAAGTTGGCAACGCTGTAGACAAACATACTGCGATCACTGTAAAGTACAATGGCATGCAACCCAGTGAGGCGTATACCAATTGTGGCAGGATAACGATGTGAACGATCTGGATGAAGGGACGTATCTGCGCGCTGTAAGGATTCATTCGCTGCACCCATGGCCGGTGGAAATGGCATGGTTGCGCGATATTCAAGTGTTGCGGGATCGAACAAACGTGCAACACCGCTGGACGCACCAACAGCAACGTAGCTTTCCGTGACAGAGATAACTTTACCGCTTGTAGCTTCCAGTGATACTAGTCGCTCCATTATACAGGATGCGCCGAAGCTGCAGAGCGTTCCGTCTGAAGTAACAGCGAAAGTTTTCAGTTTGCATGAGCCGTAGCCGCAACCCACACTTGTGAATATGGCATCACTTTTTGTAGACATGACAGCATCACGATGTTGCATTTCGGGAATGCCGTTAACCTTGAAACCTGTGACCAGAACTTGATCATGCTCATCCAAAAACCAAAACTAACAAACATAGCGTTGCGTCAGAATATTGAATCCATACAGTACTCGATTACACTTACCTTGAAATGACGCTCACCAACAGTCACAAAAAAATTGCCAGCCTGGCAGAAATCCACAGCAAGGACCTTTTCATGTACCTGCGCTGTCGCGCTGACTTTGACGCTCATCTGCCCTGTGTCGCTCTTTCGACCTAGATCCCAGACGTATATTCTCTGATCGTGTACTAAGCCGACTGATAGTAGGGAGTGATCGTCACGGCTGAATGCCATGCATGCGATACCGAACTTGTGCATTTGCAGCTCTGCGCACAAGGTGCCATCTGTGCCATCCCACACTGTAATCGACGGGAGATATCCTTTCTCGCCAATGGCCAAGTACTGTCCGCTGGGCGAGAAGCACAAGCAAGACACACTTTTCTCGACGCGGTAGTATCGCACCTGTTTATCCCGACGCAAGTTGTATATGACGACAATGCACCCGGCAGCATACGCAAGCTCGCCTGTCACCGGGTTCACGGCCATCATGGCGTTGCTAAGCGCCGTGATGCCCAGCACGCGCTCGAGCGTGAGTTTAGCCCTGTGGTCCGCTGGAACAGGTGGAGGGGGCGAAAGATCATTTCCATTGGCTGCAGGGGTGATCTTGGTATGTTGCGCGACGTTCGTGGCCATGGCAGGGCCGCCGCGTTTGCTGGTTGCGGTCGTGGTGCCCATCGCGCCCTTTGGCTTAGGAGGATCCATGCGACTTCTATATAAAAACTTACAATATAAATTCTCCAAGCAGAAACCTTCGCAGGGGTAGGGCTGTTTACTTATTGAGCATTGGTAAGGAAAACGTGTTCTGATTGGTATGTTATTTATGGTATCGAATTCCCACCAACAGCTGTTGGCTGATAATGTGGTTAGGGTAACAGGCTCTTTCTCCTGGGCTTGATGCTCGTACTTACTTGAGAGGAGTCAGCGCACCATCGCGTCCATATGCGGCTGCCGCTTCACAAGAAGACGATGCGCTTTGTGGCCGACCCGTATCGGCGCATGCGCAAGCCGGCGCTGCTGGTCGCCGTGCTCTCGCTGGTGCTGCTGTATGTGCTGATGGCTGGTCTTGCACCGCCGTTCGAGAAGGATCAACCTCCGCAGCCTGCACTGCATAAACTGGAGCCCGAGCAGCTGTCGGCACCGACGACTGTAGCTCCCGGAGTCGTCGAGGCTGGCGGTGCGATCATAACAGGGGTTAATCAACCGCTCGATGATGCACGCGATGTTAATGCCGATCAAGAGCGAAATGTCCCTGTTTCTCTGCGCGGGCGCGAGCATGAAGGCCACGAAGGTGCACAAGGCACTGGAGATGACATGGAACAACCTTCACCGTCCCAAATTACAGCTACTGTGGTTTCTGCTTTGGACAAGCAACCACCAGAATTGACTCCTGAGAGTGCATCCCAGACACCGTTCATAATTCGACTAGTCCTGCCATTGGTAGCAGGATTTTGCTTTGGCTTCCTCGGATCGGTTCCTGTTGCGGGTCCTACGTCCGCTATGGTCCTGAAGCTCGGTATCCAAGGCAAATACAGCGCCGGCTTAACTATAGCATTCGGTGGTGCTATCTCTGAGGCGGTACGTATGTCCTGATGCTCTTCTAAACAAATGCCTTGCTGATGAATTCGCGGGTGCTGATTGTTTGCTTCATAGACATACGCGGGAATTGCCTTCTGGGGATTTGGTAGCTTTTTAGCGGGTGCGAAGTTTCTCTTGCCAGTGTCGAAGTAAGTATTCGCTTGCATGGCCTTTTCTTTTGATATTGTTTTTTTTAACCCGTCTTGCATGTGTAGAGTACTGGGGGCCGTGATGTTTACGCTCGTGGGGGTTGTTTTCTTGCGCACCGACATGACACGATCACTTGAGACAGATCTTGAATCTTCTGAACGAAAAGGAGTTGGGCGAGCACGCAAGGAGCTCATGAAGAATGTGCTTTTGGGTCTCACGATGTCTGGAATCAATCCAGCTCTGTTGGCTACCTATACCGGTGCCATTGCATCTGGTACGTAATCGTCTTTTGGAAGTGATCACGTGAAAATTGAAGAGTTCTCACGGCTTTTGCTTGAACGTGAAGTATATGGAACAGGGATGCTGGAGTTTACCCTATTCTTGGCGTTTGTTTTTGCGCTCGGTGTATGCTGCGGAGTATCCACGTGGTTCTATCTTCTGCTTTCACTGTTGAAGAAATACAAGCAGGTACTTGGAATGCTGTCCTTTATATTGATTTGCACTGCTAATTTGATATGATTTCTGCTTTCGCTAGCGCCTGAAAAACCAAACGATCGGATTTATTATGCGTGGTATGGGTTGTTTCCTCCTCACACTTGGGGTGTTTTGCGCCAAGTCATCGTTCGATTACTTTGTCAGCTCTGCATCTGAATCCAAATAGATAGAATTCTGTAACCCTCTCTTGCTCGATATAGGCTCTATCTATATATCTATCCACCTGCGGCTAGATCTTCAGTTGAACCCTGACTTTGCTTAAACGACAGTGAATATCATCGCCAAACATTGTCGGGAGAGCACGCTCCAGTAAATGCACAAGCTCATGCAGATTGTTCAGGTCATTGTTTTCCATGAACGCCAAGAGAAGACTCAGTCGACTAGTCTGCGTGAGTGCTTCTAGCGTTTCCAGGACAAACTCTGTACCTTCTGGTGGCTGCCACGAAGCCCTCAGCACACGAACGATATCGACGAAGAGATCTGTATCGATATCAGCCTTGAAGATCACGCCAAGATGTTGCGGCGTAGTAACACGAAGGTATCTTGCAACGGATGAAACTAAGTCAGCAACAAAAAAATCATGGTTTATAGGAAACGATGCTCGCTCACCTGTACTTGCTTTCTGTTGACTTCAGGTACCGCTGCCAGTGACGACAAAATTCCACGCTGTTTCTAGGCTGCTTGTTGCTTGTGTTGGCTGCAGGCTCCAGGCGTAAGTGTGAATTAACTGATTTTCGCGAGATGGGTTTCTTCTTGTACGACAAGTTGTTTGAGCGCTCGTTCTTGGAAAAATTTCGGAGCTCCTGTTGCGATACAGGTTTTAAGTCGGCACAAGCAACCAAGTTCTACAGTAGAAAGAGATAAGTGACGCATATGCATTGACATCATTTTTATCCATCTCAAGTTACAGGATTACGCTGTACCTTGAACTCATCGTAACTGGAAGCTGTGTGAATCGCTCGCTTCTTCATGTTATCCGTAAGCTTGTACTTGCGGTCATCTTCCAGTGCCTGTGCCAGCTCCAGCTGCAGCGCTGCTGTGTCAAAACTCCCATGCTCGATGGACGTCAGTTCTCCTGGCATCTTCGCAAAGTGAGTGCTTGCTCGAATGGGTGGGGGTGCTCGCTCGAAAGGTCGCGGACGTAAACTTATGTATACCACATACATTTAGGTTGGGCACGAAAGGACGCGTACCCTCATCGTAACCACTTAGTGATCTGAGCCCCTGGCTGCCTCGTGATCTTATGATTCTCTATATTTGTGCTGATCTTGTCATTAATAGCTGGCCCGATGGGCAAATGTTCATCCAACAATCGGGAATCCCACACCCACTTCATCTTTTTTCGCCCCAGACAACAACAAAGCAGTCGACACTAAGCCATGGACCGTGGCCGAAAAGCAATTCCGACTCTCAACAAGCACACTGACGCCAAGTACTACCAGAAGTGCCAAGAAATCCACCGAAGCAAGTTGCACACTATCAAGAGCTCCATTGACAACAGTGAACCGCATCGACCGACGCATCTGCGCAAAAACCTGAAGAAGGAACAAATGAAAGAAGAACGATATGCTGAGATCGAGCGAGAAAATCGTATTTTGCTCGAGAAGATGTCGTTCATCATGCAAAACGATACTCTGGATAACAAGAATCAGTCAATCACCTACAGTCACAGCCTCAACAAGGGGTACCGCAAACGCGAACTGCAAAAGATCACATCTGAGAACCAGGCTATTCTGCGTCGCATTCAGTTGAGTGAGCCCACATACGATCACTTACAGTGGGAAGAAGACGCCAAGCGCAACGAGCGATACGCTGCCAATATCCGCGAGTATGCGGACGACAACTTGAATCAAAACTCAATGGCTGAGTTGCGAGCCATGTCGTCATCGTCCTACCCAGGCTGTGCGGACGAGTACGATTAACAAATTGTCGCTAGAAAGTTTTCAAATAGTGCTTGATATCTACACATTCCGATTGCATATACTATCTCTATCTGTAATTTACAGCGGTGCACTATTCTACTGATAGTCAACTTTGACCAACTCGATAATACCATGCAAAATAGACGAAAGCTGGCATGTCGCTCTGCTTTCTCCAAACAGCTCGAGGACCTTCTCCACCCATTGACCCATTACTTCGTATTCATATTCGACGCTAGAGACGGCTGGATGTGCTTCCGCAATAAATCGTTGCAGTGCAGCTCGTACATTTGGATCGTATTTAGATTTGCAACTCGTCTCTTCTACGATGGGTTGAATCGAGCGCAATCCGGCGACCAAACGATTTAGTTGCAGCTGCAGATCTATGAGCTCCACATTCGCAGCTTTTTTAAGGTCGTTGCAAAATGAATGAATTTTCACGTCAACTTGAGATAGGAAATGCTCCATAAAAATTTGTCTGTCGGCTCGAAAGGCTCGAAAGGACTTGGTTCGGTTCTTGGCAAAAAACTGCAGATGGAAGGCAAATCACCATGATGAGTTTACGCCGTATGACGTTCAGCAAGCGACATGTCTCCCACGTACCTCATTAAGCGCATGCTGAAATGAGTAATTCTCTACAAGATCTCGAGATGCTTGCTTTACGATTTGAATTCGTGACTGCAGGTTTTGGTGGTTCCGCAAAAATTCCAGTTTGTAAAGAAACATTTCAATGCGTTGTTGAATTTCAGGTACTTGAAGCATGAGATAAAAAAACTTCTCCGGTCGACCAAGACTGGGAACTGGACCAGTGAAATCTCGCAGTAGTTGTGTTTCTTCTTCTGTTGGATAGTAACGCTGCAAGCACGATAGGAGCTCGGCATTTATCAATTGCTCGTCCATATCCACTATGCCCTGCACGAACTGCTCGTAGTGATTGTGAACATTGAATCTCGATAACGCAATAGAGATATTATTTCCACGCTTCAATTCGATCAACTGGATATGCTTTGTCTTTCCTCGAGGAGATGAATGTCGCGACTAAACCAACAAACAGTCAGCAATAGAGCCTTTGATATTTTTTTGTATGCAGAAATTTATGAACCGCATTGGACTGACCTTTTGAAAACTTCCACCAGATTCGACACTGGTTGTATCAAGACTTTCCGTTGTAATTTTGGGGGGGCTTTTGGCTCGAGGAGATGGCACGAATACCGGGCGAGTTTCTTGTGTACATGCAATCCCCAAAACAGTCAGGTACGTAATGCAACTGAGACTAAAAAACAGAGTATCTTACCGTCTAGCTCTATCGGCGATGAAATATCAACGGAGAGTTTCCGACCTGTTCGAGCTTCGTACTTGGATAAAGGATCGACCTCAAGGAAAGCATCGCTTGTAGTGGGGGCATCTGACTGCTTTGGCGGAGGTATGCTTTTATGCTCTACTCTTACCTGCCTAAGTTGGGAAGGTGTCGGTACAGAGAGTGCAATTATACTTCTTGTCTCTTCTAGACGCATGCGAACTATCGCGTCTGCAGAAAGTGAGCCAGCACTGCGATCATGGCTTCTCATGGTATTAGAGCTGACGATCGGTGCTCGAGGGGATTCTGAGGTTGGTCGCTCCCATTGAGAAATGCCAGTGGCACGATTGACGTAATATGGATAACCTTCATCTGAAAAAAACATATCCCATTGAGGGTTCAATGGTGGCGCAGGTGAAGACTCGTGCCTTGTCACTTCGGTAAACCCATCTTCCCATGCACCTTGCTTGGTTGGTGAGTATTCGTGAACTTGAGAATGATGGCGTCTTAATTTGAAGTCATTTTGGTTCGAGAGGCTATGTGCTACTGACTGCCCTACCAACGTTGATTCGCTAAAGGCAGTCGGTAACTTGCCACCATGGCCCCGACCACGTCTGCCCCAAGAAGCATCGTGATTAGTTCCTCGAGTTGATGACTGATTTTGGTATCGCTCAAAATTTCGAGGTGCATTCTGCTCCATCGCAATGCAATTTGAGCGATTACGTATATGTTCCCGATCAATTCTTTCCGTAAATGCTGGTCGGGCGAGGTGCCTATTTTGCGATTGTGTCCACAGCTCGCGTGCAGAATAGGAATCTCTATGGGTTGGTTGATATTTTAGCGTGCTCGACGCAGAGCTCTTTGTATGCTGAGATTGATGCCGTCGTAATGCTTCTCGGACTTGAGCACTTGGTGAAAATACCTGACTACCATTTAATGGACGAGGAAACGGAGCCAAAGGTGCACGATCAATTACAGGGGCGCCAGTAAAATAGGTGCCGTCATAAAGCGGAGGTCTGCATATACCATTGTTATTTTTTTGTTCAATTGAAATTTTGCTTTGGAATTGCTCGACTCCGTCAAGCTCGTATTCCATTTGCATCTGCTGCAACAAGGCAGACGCAGGTTCATTTCTCAAAGCGGGGCAGGTTTGTTGCTTCGTATTTGATAGATAATACTTTGCGATTAGCTCGGAGCATTTTTGCTGTTTTTCGCGAAGGGCAACGTCGTATGGGGTTTCATTTTGAGTATTAGCGGCAAAGACATTTGCCGCACTTTCCAAAAGCAACTTCACAATAGTTTCTTTTCCGTCTACAGCAGCATAATGTAAAGCTGTGTCACCGTCGTGGTCTCCTGCATTTAATATGGAATCTGCACCAACATCTAGCAGGTAGGCAACACAATCCAAACTTCCATTGGCAACAGCACAATGCAAAGGCGTCCGTCCAAATTCTTCAACAACACAAATATCCGCGCCATGATGCAAAAGACATTGTAAGCAAGAAAGGTCACCATGTCGCGCTGCAACATGAAGAGGTGCATCATTCTGGGGGTCGATGTGATTCACAATTTCAGAGTCCATGTCACTCTTCGCAGCGGTTTTCAGCAACAGAGATAAGCATTCAGCATGTCGCTCTTTCACTGCAATTTGTACAGCTGTCTCGCCAAATTCTGGGTGTGGGTCATTCTTGGCTCTCCAAGATAAACAAAGCTCTACCAACGGAGTATTTCCGAGTCTGCACGCAAGCAGTAACAAGGTATCCCCACTGTTATTTTCAAGTAAATCAATCGGACAGCCAAGCTGCAGGCATTCTCCGATCTCGTTTATCATGCCTCTACGAGCATAATGGAACACCTCGTTTCGCCATGATGCAAGCTTTCGTGTGGTGGAAAATGAATCTGGAGCGTTAGCGGCAGTGACATCTCTTGGCGTGAGGGCAGTTTGCTTGAAGTCACTGATAACTTGTACGGAGTGGTTGAAGTTGCCTAGCCTCGATGAAGTTGATGTATGAAATATCAGATCTTTTAAAACACCAACCCAGATATGCGCTTCTTCCTTGCTCGATGCGACGAGATCCAAGGTCCGCGCTTTCGTGACAAGTGAAAAACACTTTTCTCTTTCCTTAACTAGGCTATTCGGCTTGTTGCTTTGAAGTTGCCTTTCGAATGCCTTGGTTTTGTGCCCTTCCCATATATCAGTGACCAGAGCTAGATCCAAGCAGTGGCCATTGCTCTTTTCTGCCATGTCTGCTGTAGGATCGCTCCATGAAATCGTAAGACGTGTTCGAGCTAAATCGCCTCCATCCCGCTGGATTACCTGAACCCATTGCCGTTTTGGTGCAGACGATCCCATTCCGTGACTGTGACTGTGATAGGGTACCTTGTAGAACAATCCTCCAGTTTTGAGCACAGTTGGAACAATATTCATATGCAGAGGCTCAATAGCGGCTTTTTCTGGAAGCACAGATGGAAAAGGCAAATGCAGCGTAGGAACTGTTGCTGACGAACATTCGGTGATTTTCAGTTGAAGATGAAGTTGACCGGCTGCGATTTCTTCGCTGTTATCGCATACGTTATCAATTGCGTCATCCTTCATGCGATACAGCGTGAAATATTTGTCATAGAAGAGAGCTCCAACTTGCGCGAGTGGGATAATTGCCTCACCGACCACAATTTTGCTGTCTGTTTTGACGACGGCGTTCAAATATTGTTGGTCCTTGTCACGTAGAGGTGTCGTAAATTGCTGATTCCACTGTGCATCGCTTCCTCCTTTCTTGTGTAGCGTAGTCCGCATAACGGAATAATTGAGCCCACTACTTTCAAAATCTTTCATTCCACGTTCAAGCAACCTCATTTCCAAAAACGACGACTGCGTGCCGAACTTTTCCACCTTGGTGAGTGCGGTGGCACCCAGCGCGTTTATAATCAATGCATACTTGGATTTGCCTTCTTGGTCAGCTGTGGGTATTTCCAGTAAGCACGGTTCATTTGAGGATGTGGCAGCCGCTGCAGCTGGAGAAATCGATATTATAGGTCCTTTAACAGCTCTTCTAATGACTGGATTAAGAGTAGCGTATCCAGTTGAGTCAGAGTCACTTTCACCAGAATGGATTACAACCTCCGAGATCACACAACTCTCATCAACCCCCATGTGCTTGTTTCGTTGATATTGTTGCGCTTCAGCGGGAGCATCATTAGCATCGGTGCTTGGGTGTGCTAATTCAATGGATACTTGGATTTGCTCTTCTTCCTCAACCACGATTTCAGTGTCAGTAGTATTGCCAATCATGTATTCGCTGTCACGTTTATCCTGCCTTGCGCTCGGCACTGTGACCGGTAGATTGCTGGCTTTGCCACAAGCCACAACACAGCTTGGCTCAGTCGGCACGTATTTGCTCTTCACGTTGCTGAGCCTTGAGAGGAAGAATCCACTGGAAACCTTCTTTTCTTTGAAAACGGACTTGGTCACCACTGGGTAGTTTGCTTCCTGCTGCAGGTCGTGAAACTCTTCGTCCTCTTCGTCCTCTTCATCCGAATCTGCCTTCTCGCAACGCATATGGTGGCTGTCACGCGGCGTCTGCTGACACGTAGCTGAAGCACCAGGAATGGATGCTCTGTTTCCACTAGACTCATCATCCACGGCTGTTGTCGACATGGGCGTTGCATCTGCCTGCGCGGCGGGCGACGACATCGGCCGAGCCATGACGAATCGCGGGACAGCCATTTTTACGCCGACAAATCCGAAACCGACTCACGAAATAACCCATCGTATTGTGTGACGAATTAATATTTATGTGGGTTTTATCTTTCAGTAAAACCCAAGCGTCTATTCATGGGTATATTTAATATGCGAGATATTTGCACAATGAATACTCTCACGTTGCAAGCCAAGCAGAAAGCTCTGTCCACGTTTAGTTTGCGGGATTATGTATGGTCCTTGAGTGCTGTCGAGTGCGACGTCACTTCCACAAGTGTTTGCAGATCGTGTCCTTGAACTAGAGCACATGAGTTCTGTGATCTTAAGTGCGGCAGACATGTCTCCAAGAAAACTTCATACCGCTACAAGTCCCGATTGTGCAAACAGTGTACAGTAAATCTCTGTTACCACGACCTAATTTTAACAACCACAAAGACACGCCCAGTTGAATAGGATGGGTTCGTTACATTTTGCATCTAGAGATTGATGAATTACAAGGAGATTAGAGTTCCAACAACATCGTTCCGTCTGCGTCGAGGGACCAGGTGTGCCGTTGTCTTCTATTGAGCTCCCGTTATCAACAAGAAACTTATTCCGACGAGGGCTTGGCGTTGGGGTCAATGAGCTTCTTGAACTCATCGTACAGGACAAGCACAATGGCACCACCCGTACCACGGATGACGTTCGAGCCAGCGCCCTTGAAGAAGGCACCCGAACCTTCCTTCTTGAGGATCTTCTGGGCGCAGTCAAGCGTGGACGTGTACAGGATATCGGCACGGCCGGCCTGCATCATCATGCGACGACGGACAGTGTCGAACGGGTAAGAGATGATACCAGCAGCCGTGGTGACGACCTGGGCCACCAGCCACTTCTGCCACACGGGGGCGTTCTTGGGGTCGGCGAGGGCGACATCACGAAGGGTATCGTAACCACCGAAGAAAGCGGCACGGTACACAATGATACCACCAACCGAGACACCGAAGCCCTGGTACAGGCCCTTGGCGCCATCAGCCTTGTAGATGGTGCTGATGCAGTTGGACAGACCCGTGTACATACGGGACTTGCCCTTGCCGACATCGGCGGCCAGACGCGTACGGGCGAAATCAAGCGGGTACACGAACAGCAGCGAGGTGGCACCGGCAGCACCGCCCGAGGCGAGGTTGCCGAAGAAGAATCGCCAGAACTGGTCCTTCTTGACGCCATCCATGAAGAGCTTCTTGTACTTGTCCTTGAAGGCGAAGTTCAAGGCCTGGGTAGGGAAGTAACGGATGACATTGGCCAAGTTACCGCGCCAGAACGAGTTGAAACCCTGTTCCTTGGTCACGCGGACGAAGCAGTCCACGATGCCCTTGTACTGGTCTTCAGGCTTGATCTGCGTGGAAGCAGCCTGCACCTGCAGGAGCAGCTTCACACGCTCGATGGGGGCGACGACGGTCTTGGAGATACCACCAGCCACACCACCGGCGGCCAGATCAAGGAAGAAGGAAGCGGCACCGCCCGACTTCTCGGAGGTGGCCACGGGCTTGTAGGCAGCAATAGCGCTCATGATGTCCGTTTAAAAGTCTTCTTGGAGCTTGAGCTGACCGGAGAAAAATCCTAAATGATCGTTTGCTTCCCCCCGGCGGCTCTGCGGACCACCACACAACCGGATTAGCTGCATATTCAGCCAATGCGCGTGCGAAGAAGCTCCATCGCCCAAGCTGATTGGGGCAAAGCGCCACATCAGGAGAGGGGGTTCAAACGAGTGGCTGTCTGCGAGCTGCACTGGCTTGGACATCTGCTTGCGGAGGGAATCAATTCTTGCAGGTGAAGTTGCGGCCTTGGCCGTTACTGAAGGGATAAAAAAAGAGCGCTGCGTTGAACCAAGGCACCGGTAGTTTCATACAATGGTTCCGTCCCGCTGTTAAAGAACTCTCTGCACGTGTAAAATACGAGAACAAACCCACACAGCATCGATGCTTGATCCAACTTGCGGCACCGGTGTATTCCATGAGAAACGCAATGAACTCTCAATAGGAATGCCCCGCGATCTGGGCTTCGTCGAGAGCTCTGGTACCCGACCCCTCAGTCCTGGTTTCTGCACACCTGATTCCATCACTGGCTCGCCACATGTAGTAGGTTTTAAGGGATATCACATTATAAGAGGAAACGCAGTGTTGCTTCGCGCCACAAAAAGACCTGGAGCTGAATCCCTCGTATTAGAAGATAGAGGTTTCGGGTAGAGATGAGCGTAATAACGGAAACCCAGGGTGAGTGGTGACGCGTCACGCTCTCATGATTGGGTGGGCATCTGTGCTGATTATGGTCAGCCAAGTGCTTGCTCAACACCCGCGACCGCCAGCGATGCGCAGGCAGGCCGTGGAGCTCTGGACCGAGAGCAAATTGACGGTGGTGGCCCAGACCAAGGCGCTTACCAGCACTATGGCCGCCAGCACACCGGCGCACTGACTTGAGGAGCCATGATACTTGAGCTGCTGCGCTTCAAGCTTCTGATTCGGCAACAGCACAAGCGTGGCGATGCTGACCATCTGCATTCCAAGCGAAATCAAGAGACACGTGGCCACTTGCCAACGCACGTGAGTGGTGTCAGCCGCTATGTCCTCGTCCGACACGTCGAAGTAGGCGTCCACCAAGTTGGACATGCTGGATGCAAAAGGCCACGCCAAGTTGTGCACTGTCGTCAGCAAGCTGTATGTGGCACTCTCGAAGCCATGCTCGGCGATTTCCACGGTCACGAACCCGGCGATCACGTTGCGCATGCCGTCAGGTATCACGGCTAGCTGGGGGCCACCCAAGTAAAACCACTCGTTGCGCTCGATGTCGAATGTGACCATGAACCCCACGGCGAAATTGATGAAGATCGTGAACAGCGTACAATTGAGCATGAGCCATCGCCAACTGACGTTGAGGAAATACATCTTCATGAGCCAAGTTCCACACACAAGCAAGAACGTCGAGAAGCAGCTTGAAATGCTGTTGTTCAACGGTGCGACGTGGGCCCAGTATTCCTGAACGGCGTTGTACCCCGAGAAGCCGAAGCTGCTGAAGAACGAATTGAGAAAATGATACGCCATCAACTGCCATATTGCACGCTGCTTGAAGATACGCCACATTTCTCGACACGCGTGCTTGTGCTCTTCTGGTGAGGACGGCTCTTCCTCCAGCAGCACCAGCGTACTGATGCTGGCAATGATGGATATGACACCGCAGCAAAAGAACAGCGCATTGTACGGAAGTGACCAGGAAAAGGTACCTCCGTACTCTTGGCCGTTGAAGCAAATTGCGGCCACGACTCCTGCGACAAAGTTGGCACTGTATCGCACGATGTAGATTGTCGATTGAGCAGTGCCACGCACTTCGATGTGTTCGTGTTGAGCGAGCTCGACCATGATGCCATCGCATGCGACGTCGGCCATTACGTACCCCACGCATCCTACCATGATCTCGATCAAATATCGAGCACCGGCTTTTGGTGCACGCAAGTTTTGCACGACGCGCAGGTTTGCATCAGTCGTGCGCTGGATCTCGCCTGGCTTGAAATACGCCTCTTCATGCGGGCTGTAGGCTAGCACCATAAGCGCAATAAAGCTCAGTACCCATCCGATCAGGATGTAAGACTTGCGCCGATATCCGAATATTGGCAGGTGATCCGACAGAATGCCAAAGAGTGTCTTGTAGGACCAAGGCAGCTGGATGATTGTGGCAGCTGCGGTCACTTGATAGCTTTCCATGTTGAGATAAAGCTTGAAAAACGGATAAATCATAGACGGGAAGAGACCATTGAAAAAGCCAATGCATGCGTAATTCACCAGAAGCCCAAAATGAGAAGCCTCGCACATGGCCACGACGCCTTTGCTGGATGGAACCAAATCTGATGCTCTTCTTTCAAGGACCTTTTCCATCGCATCCTGCTCCGTCTGCGTCATGTCGTTCTGGTACATCTTGTCTGCATGCGCAATGCTCGTCTGCTCAGCAACGGGTTGTCTACTGGACGCAGAAGACGTCCCTGCATACAGATGCGTGCGCTCCTGCCTCCGCAGCGCATCGCTTGTGGGCGAGCGTGTCGCCATGTGTATTAAGCTTGTGAGTGGAAATTGGCCATGATGAGATCCAAACAACCGAAGGGTCACCATTTGACGGTACAGTTGAAGACAAAATAATAAAAGTCCCCTTGGTGTCGTATACTATTGACTGCTACAGTAAGTCTACGGACAGACATTCTCCATCGGAGAGATCAAGATGCTGCACTCGCTGTACATCATCAACAAGTCCGGAGGGCTCGTGTATCAGCAGGATCTGAGCAGCGCCGCCCCCAAGCTCAGCTCCAATGACCACCTCCGTCTAGGATCCACCTTCCACAGCATGCACGCCATCGCTGCGCTGGTTCGTCGTATTGTCTTCGATTTGCCCGTCTTAAAAGCACTCATGCTCTCTGCGCAGGCTGCTCCGGTGTCCTCAGGCGGGATTGACAGTCTCGAGACCGAGACGTTCCGATTGCAGTGCTTCCAGACACCCACGGGGATCAAGTTCTTTATCACTGCGGCGCTTGGAACTCCAGATCTGGATGCAGCCTTGCGCACCATTTACGAGTTATACGTTGACTACGTGCTGAAGGTGTGGAATGCACAGGGGCAAAAGATGTATGTGATTAGACCTGTATACTGACATGCAAACTTGTGATAGAACCCATTCTATGAGCTGGAGATGCCAATTCGATGCAGTCTCTTTCACTCCGGACTGAAGACATTTGTGGACAAATTCAACTTAGACAGTAGTCGACGACGACCGCATGGCAGCGAGCTATATTAAATTGAGGTAATACGTGACCGCTGGACCTGAGATAGCATTTGTTTGCATTTTAGCTCTCTGTAAGCGTAGTGGTAGAGTCGTCTAATGCAAGCACGAATGCTCCGTCACCACAGAAGTCATTATTCTTCCAATTACCTTCATAAAGCGTTCCGTCCGTAAACGTATAGCGACCCTGGCCGTGGCATTTGTCGTCTTTCCACTCACCCGCGTACTCGCATCCATTGCCATATTTGCATGTACCTCGGCCACAACGAACGCCGCCTACCCACTTGCCGTCGTAAGCGTCTCGGGTTTTAGCATATTTGCAGATGCCGAACCCATTCCGCTTACCACTTTTCCACTCGCCACTGTATTCTGTTCCGTCAAGAGCAGTAGCAACAGCACGGCCAGAGCGTCTACCTGCAACCCACTCACCGACATACGTTTCCGATGAGTTTTGACTATCTCCGTTTTCATGAGGTAGACCATTCAAAACATCGCCACTGTAAACGCAATAGCTAAAACCGTCATTATAATTTTCAATGCGGCACTGGTACGCATTTGCAGTAACGTCCAAGATGTACACGCCTTCCAGCAATGATGATTCTTGCCGCTAACCAATCACAAGTACGTGTGCGCCGTCACTCACAGTGATACCTGCATGCCCACTTAATGGTAATGGACTGGACCCAGAAGGCTGCATATATTCAAAAACGAGTTCAGTTAAACGCGTTCATATCAACAATAACACCAAATCAATTCATACCGAAATTTGAGTCCACCGAACGCTTTTCCGTAATCGTTTGGCGTTAGTACCACCAAGTAAGCTCAAATCATTAGGTGCTGAGTCAAAGATTCCCATCCAAACGTCAGAAAGAAGCTTTCCAGATACATCTCTTCCACCAATCACAAGAAGTGCGTCGTCCTTTGGCGATCGGAGCCAGTAGAAATCTTTATCGGGACAGTTGCATGGTACGATCTTTCTGGCGGTGCGCGTCCAATTTGGTTGGGCTGCTCCTCCAGCAAAATTTTCTCACAATGTAAGACGTTGTCAGCATAGCTAAGTCAATGGAGGTCGTTAAAATAATGTCGAAACAGTTCTAAACAATTCGTGGCGCGCTCGCCCCCGAAAACGAACGCATTGCCATTAATCGCCGTGACAGAGTGGCCGATGCGACGCGAAAGGGACCCGCTAATGTCGTAATTTTTCATCCATTGCTCCATGCGCAGATCAAACAGATCTAGACGTGCCGATTCGGTGATTGCTTCGAAGAGCTGCTCTCGGCCTCCGACAAGCACAGCGCTGCTGTTTCTGTGAGAAGGGTATTCAACACCAAACACTACAATCGCATGACGTACATGTGGTCGTTTAAAAGTGCTGCCTGAGCGCCTGAGTGGCCATGATGCGTTGCGATTAGACTCTTGGGATCCAGCGACTGAGCAGCATGAATGCTCCATGGAGTGTACTCCCTCGCCTATTTTCTCATCATTTTGTTATCAGTATCATCATGAAGAGAGACAAAGATGGCTGAGCTTCAGACTCCATTCTTGGGCCAAATGAGCAGTTGTGCAACGGACCGACCACCATCGTACCGTGAAGGACAAAACAACACGATGGGGCTTGAAGTTGGCGTCGCTTCAGAACACGACGGAAGGGAACACGAGCAAGCAGGCAGGCGAGAGATGGATCCGGAGCTCAAGTTCGACGAGCATTTGGTCTCTGTGGAAGAGCTGGAGAGACGCTTCCACATCGACCAGCACACTGGTCTGCAGGCGCACGTGGTCTCTCGACTGCAGAACGAGACCCCCAAGCTCAATCTGCTTCCCACAGACGTGGCACTGGGCCATGGACACATTCACGAGCTCGTGGGTGTGCTACGAGACGGGAGCTGGATTCATACGCGCGCGGAAAACCTGCTACCGGGGGATGTGATATCACTCAAGGGGGATCAATGTGTGCCTGCTGACGTACGCATCATCGAGTGCGAGGATCTTTGGGTAGATCAGAGTGTCTTGCTCGGTAGGAATTTTCATTTGTTTCACGATCATTCATAATTCGCTGCTGATGGACTGGATCTGATAGGCAAAAGACCTCCGGAACAACGCGTCGCGTCAACGACGTCTGTTTTCGATGAGCTTGGCACCAATGTCCCGTACATGGAAGCCCTTAATATCGCTTTCTACGGAACGACCATCGTGAAAGGACATGGCAAAGCTATTGTCATTCGTACAGGTAAGAATAGCATGAGAGGCAATCTTTGCTCATCATTTTGACAATATCGATTATTGACTAATTTTTACAGGCGAAGATACATTGCTCGGAACTATTGCCGCCAAGCTGTTGCAGCGAAAGCAGGACGCTAACAAATACTACGATGTACCACTGATTGAGAATATGAAGCAATTTGAAGTGGTCTGCAAGGATGAAGTACTACCAACTGCTATAAAGCGTGTTTCTGCGCTAGTAGTTGAACACTCGGATGTTCTCAAGCGGACTGTTGTAGCAGCGTCATTTGGTGTACAGCCACCTGTTGTTGTTGAAGTTGAGGACGTTGTGCTATCGAATGAAACTCCATCAGAGGAGTTAGAGCGCGAAATTGCACTTCAGATGATGACTTTCAGCCAAAACAACGAAGACGCACAATGTTTCACGAAAGCACTTGCTGCATGCCGTCATCGAGTCGAGGACCAACCATCGAACGGGTTTGCAACTAACTCAAGTGGTAATCGCGTACCTCCATTGCCACCTTCTTTCCCAATTGCTGCTGCAGTTGTTGTCGATCCAATTCGAGATCAAAATTCCATCCTACGCTTTTCAGCCCAGTTTGGCATAAATTCACCTCGACCTGTTGCTACCGGATATCGAAAAATGCGCTACTCAACCCTTCTGCATGGACAGATCAGTGGCTGCGATGTATACGTTCACTTCGATCAAGAGTGTGGGGCTCACGTTGTTTTACTCCAAGGTCCAGCACGTGAAATCTTATCGAGGTGCGGCAAAGTGCGCCGCAATGGCACGATGACAATGTCTCCACTGGAGACAAATGATTTGTTGAAACTCCAAGACATGGTGTTTGATTTGGAAGGACGCGGCCAAACAGTAATGAGCTTTGCAGAATTATACCTGGATCCAACTATTTATCCAGTTGGAGTGAAGTTCGATATCGAAAACTTCAACTTTCCAACGTCAAACATGTGCTACCTTGGCTCCTTAGGCCTGGTTGAAAAGCTTCATCCTGAAGTGGTTCTTATGGGCTCATTTGCTCGCGCCGCTGATGTTCGGCTGCTTATTCCAACCGTCGACATTCAGTTTCCGAACGAAACGATAGAAGAAAATGATGTTGAGTCCATTCACGATTCTGAGGCCGATGCTGACTCTACTGATAGCAATCGTGTCAAGTATATTCGCAAAGTGCCTGTTGCTCTCCGTGAAGCATCCACAGGCGAGGTATTCGAGCTTGAGGCGTGTGTATATCGAAGCAAAGTACTTTCGATTTCGAATACGCTGAGTCAGTGGAGGCAAATTCTGACAGAGCACGCAGTTGTCATTTTTGATGGATGTTCACCCGCCCAGACCGACCTTTTGGTGGAAACTCTACAGGAATTGGGCGAGTGTGTTGGCCTCGTTGCTTCTGGGAGTGCCAATGCGCTTGCTTTATCAAATTCTGATGTTGGTTTCACGATACCAGGTCACGATGTTGTGGACCTTAGTGAAGAAGCTGCCGATGTAATTCTCGGAAGCTTGACGTGCCCTCGAAGCGATGCGATTCGACTAATTGAAGTCGCTAAAAAACTTCCAGGTCTCGAAACTCCCCGTACACAATCGGAGCCGTCTGTCACCACTTCAAAGATCATGATGACCAATTTATTTCGTGAGAGTATCGGGATTGGAAAAGCACTTGGCATGATTGACGATGAGCTGAAAACTTGCTTTGAAAACGCTCTCAATGGTATGTAGTCGAATGTGAATTTACCTATTATGCGTTGTATCTTGATATAATATGTATGTAGATCACATTTCAGCAGCGAATTCAGGAAGAGTGCACCCAATGTCGCCATCCGGTCTTCTTCTGCCGCCTCCAAGTCCATCAAAACTAGCATCAAGCTCCTTTCGCAGCTCTGACTTTGTTAGTCCTCGTGGGACCAAGGGTCCGGCATCTTTTGCAGCGATATCAAGTATTTGACTGAGATCATAAGTCCTTCGTATCCCTTTCATTTGACTTTAACTGAGAACCACATTCAACTACGTAACATGGATCGTTCCAACTACAGCCTATTATTAGCCATAATATAGTTCTTGCGTCAGAAACAAAAAAGAGTTCGATGGAGGAGCAGGAGCTCCATGAGCATCTGCGTAATGGTATGACCTTAGCAATCAAGAAATCAGTCGGGTGGCACTCAGTCCTGACAAACCCAAAACCAGCAGCACAACAGAACAAGAATCTCCCCGTACTTGATGGAGTGGCGCATTCTGAAAGCGACACAAGATCCAATCAAGTGTTTCAGACTGGGGAGAGCGAACAAAATGAGCGTGAGACTCCAAACGAAGAGATTTTCAACACTCAGTTCACGACTGCTGGGCGACTCTTCTTAAACAAGGTGAAAAAGAATCGTGCGATCCAAGTTGATCGTCGAACGAAAGGGTTTCAATTAGGAATGGAACAAAAGACGGTGATCATTGATTCATTGTCAAAGCGCCATTACCGGGTTCTGATCCTTGAACCCGATATGCAGCATCGAGAAGATTTAGCGGATTCGCTGGAGCACGTATTTGAAATTTTGGTTGCGTCAAGTAACGAACGTGCATTTGTGTTGTTGGCAATGTTCAAGGTAGATCTAATACTCCTTCGTTTGGGATGTGGGCACGACAGCACACCAGCAACAAGCACAGGAATCGCATTTCTCAACGAAATCAAGAAGAAATTCGTTCACATACCGGTCTCTGTTATTGTGGCACCTACTAAGAAGACATCCCCGGATATGGACAAACTCCTTCTCAACGCATTAAATCACGGCGCGTGTGGTTTTTTCGAGGATACTTTATCAATCAATGAGTGGATCGAGAGACTTCAAAAGTTACTGCATTCACTCGTTGTCGCTCAAACTGAATTAATATCGTGTGGAGGAAAAATCTCTGAGCACTACAAAGAGGATGATAAGATTGTGCCTGTTCAAGCTATTAAGCGAGTGGGGACGGCCCCCAGTTATCTTATTCGACCAGCAACGTCCAAACCTGACACGGTTTCTTACGATCAAGAGAAAATGCTGCTAGAGTTGAGTCTAGACCAGCGCAAACATTGTCTCCGACAGCGTCAGGTTATCTGTGAGAACATGAGCAACCAAAATTCTGTACTTGGTCTAGAACGCGACATTTCCTCGTCGCAGTCACGTTCAAAAGGAAATCACTCGTCGTTGAAAGCAAGCGCGTCGGCACCTCTAGTCACACATTCGGAAAAAACAAGTTTTGTGAAGGCAAAAATTTCTCCTTTGCCATCAAGAGATGAAGTTAGCAAACGCATCTACGCAAAGCCTCAGGAAATACAAGCAAAAATCCAAAAGCATTTATACGAACGCTACCACGCACCAAAGCACGAAGCTCTTCCGCAAGATCCATTACTTCATCCGTGTATTGCAATCGACCCACAAACAATATCACCAACCTCGGGAAAAGATTTGCTGGTGAGTAAGGCGTATCATCTGTTCAAGGAAAAACGTTTCGAAGAAGCTCTTCAGCAGTGCAATCGTGCTATCAAGCTACAGGGAAACAATCTGCTCAAAATTGCGTACCTCCTCGGTGGTGTACTTCATGATGTAACTGGTCAATATGAGAAAGCGCAGCAAAGTTTTCGAGTGAGTTTGAAGTTAGATCCACAACTTCATCAGGCGCGGTTCAATCTCAGTGTTACACTTTTGAAGACCGGAAATGATGAAGCAGCTTTGAAAGAAATTTCAGACGCACTGCGCATGGATCCATTCAACGAGATTTATTTGAAGAATCGCGCACTCATATATCGACGGATGGGGGAGTTTGGTTTGGCTCAAAGCGAGTACAGCAAGATCGATTCGGCTCCTATCCAAGCTAGTCCACACACACGTGTTCTTTCAACCTCTTCAAGTGTACCCCGTGCAAAGGCAGTTGCGAACACTGCTACTTCTCTGCTGCAGCATCAAGGAAATCTTGAAAGCGCTCTGAGCAAATGCAATATGGAAGATGGACTTTTCGACCATCTATTCGGAAAGCCCAGTGAGGACAAGTTTGCATTGGTATGCGCCCCAAAAGATCGAACTCCAGAAATGGTAGACAAGATCGTTGCGCGATTGCAATCCGTTTACTTTTTCCAGGATTTCCCTCGTCATGTTCTTCAGCGCGTGGCGGAGCACATGGAATACGACGTGGTGGGTTGTGGACAGTGCTTTACGCTAGGAGAAGAGCATACACACAATTTCTATGTCGTACTGGGTGGTGCCATCAGTGTGCGGCGCAAGTTTGGAGATTTTACGTCGACTGTGACGACGCATCACTTAACTGATGGTATGCCGTTTGGATGCACAGGACACGTTATCTCATCGCATTGCAAGCTCATCGCGGACACCAGCACGGAAGTCGGAATTCTGTGGCCGGACGCGTATGATCTCACGATCCGCAATTTCTGCACCGAGCGAAACAACGACATCTTCACGTTTCTTCAGCAGGTCAAGGCGTTTGGCCTGTTTAGCACAAGCGAATTGGGCCATATTGTTGGCATATCGGAACGGAAGCGATTCCGCAAGGGCGAAGTGATCTTGTCACAGGGTACAATACCTGCCACGCTGTTCATTCTATGGAAAGGCACGTGCTCCATGTACCAGGACTTCACGAAGCCTCCGTTCAGCTCCGATGCGATACGGCGGACGGGCGCTGAAGCAAGCACCGGTGGTGACGACAAACCGCCCTTGCCGTTCCACCGATACCTCGCGAAGCCGAATTGGCCGCTAGGTTTCCAGAGCCATGGACGAAAGATTAAAAGGAGGAGAGAAGCAATTCGAGGTCGTCGAAACGCCATGATCGAGGCTGATCCAAACGTTTCCATGCTCATGAAACTGAAGGCACCGCCAGTGATGCCTGAGACACTCAAACTCCATGAAAAAAACGCATTGATTACGACGCTCACATCGCACGCGCTCTTTGGCGAGTCCGCATTCTTGCACCAGGATACTACGCTCGCCAAATGGTATCAAATCAGCCTCTGGTATGTTGCAACGCTCCTCTGAACCGCTTTGTGCTCCGTAGCTCCGTCGTGGCAGACTCGATCGTGGACGTCCTGCTGTTCGACCACGGCCGACTGCAGGAGATGGACCTCGCGTCCGAGGTGGTCGACCAGATCCTTTTGCACGCGCCCGAGTACCTGGACGAGCGCCAGGTCGCGTGTCAAAAAGTGCAAACGGTGCGTTGGGCTTTGATGGATGGCTTCGAAAGCACTGACTGACCTCCGCGTGCGTGTGCAGGAGACGTGGGACGATTACAAGAACCTGCGGCTCCTAGAGTTGTCCAAGCACCGATGGCCAGAGGCCAAAGTATGTGCAGCCCTGTCTACTCGGTTGATTCACTTCCCTGACTATCCAGCTCTTGATCTAGAACCACTTGCGCACGCTCTCGAATGGCTGCACGATCATTCTGTCTAGTCGTCCCCCGAGTGCGTCGCTGAGCAACGACGGCGCCGAGGATTGAAGCGCCTGCGCGTGCGGCCGGCAGCCGACAACTCAGCCGCCCACTGGGGATGGGAGCGTTGCAATTGTTCCTGCCAGCGCACCCATCAACCATCCTGAGCAATGAGACACCCGAGCCAAGGCGCTCTAATAAGGATCACGACGACGCATGTCCGGGGTAGAAAAGGGCCAGGCACGGCAGACAAAGCGGCCGCGGCCGCAGAAACGGGCCCCAGGCCTGCATGATGCGTCCGACGGGCGATGGTGGTGGGTGGGCCGCTCGATCTGCAAAGAATCAGGATGGCAGCGACGAGGCGCCCACTCCGCAACTGCCCGATTCGCCCCCCGCTGCCGCCATGGCTGCGCTCGCGCCGCCGTCCATGTCGTCGTCCTCGTCCTCGGGCCTGCCGTCGCTGCTGCGCTTGTCCTCGGAAGGCCGACGACTGCGGAGGTCCATGCACTCCGGCGCGACCTCTATCAACGAGGACGACCTGCCCGCGTACGTGCACGGCTTCGACATCAGCAAGTACCGAGACGGCCGCTACAGGTTCGTGCCGGCGTCCGCCACGGACAGCATCTCGTACACGGGCCGCGTGCTCCACCACGGGACCAGAACCTCGCGCAAATCCAAGGTGAACACCGTGCAGTTTGACTGGTCGGCCGTGTCCATTGAGATCAACGTCACGCGCGCCTCCACCGTGGGGATTCGACTGAAAGGCGACGGTACGTGGTGGATGCGCATTGACTATTGCCGGAGATCGCTGACTCGAGTTGATGTGCGCAGGCAACTATTTCAACGTGTTCGTGAACAATGAGTTCCGCTGCATTCTACGCGCCTCGCTCAACGCCACGTGCTGCGACAGTGAGTGAAACGCATGCTCTCGATCACATGGCCCTGGCTGATCATGCCTCTCAATGTGTAGTTGCGACGGATCTGGACTGGCAGAAAGAGTACACGATCACGATCATGAAGCGCACAGAGCCCCAGATGAGAGGTGCCATGTCCACCTTCAAGGTAGGCTTCTATGTACTAGTATACGTCTGCGTACGTGGCCCAACTCAGATTTTTGGATTTGCTCGGAATTGCTAGGTATGCACATTCTACGGGTTTATCATTGAGGACACAGCTGAGGTGCTGCCCTTGCGCGACCCGCCGTCGCGAAGGATCGAGTTTATCGGCGATTCTGCTACCAGTGCGTTCGGCAATGAGGGCAAAGTGTCGAGCTCCAGAAACATTTTTGGTATGAAAGGGCGCATGGAAAACGTCTACAATGGCTACGCTTGTATCACAGCGCGGATGTTTGACGCCGAGCTACACGTGTTGGCATGGAGCGGGTATGTTACACTGTGCATGTATGTGAGATCATTGAATCTGATTCCTTAACCTCTTTTCTTTAGCAAAGGAGTGCACAGTAACTCAGCCGATTGGGGGCCGAACATGGCGGCCCTGTGGAAAAATACTCTGGCGTCTCGCGGAGGGCGCTGGGATTTGAGTAGCTGGGTTCCAGATATTGTTGTCATTAACCTCGGCATCAACGACCTTCTGCCTCCTGCGTCGTCAGAAGCTGAAATCGTGGGAGCATATGCTCAGCTTCTGGCTGAAGTGCGATCCTGTACGTGAAAACCTTTACTTGTGGAATTGTTGATACTAGCTGACCATGACCCCCTCTATGCACCACCACAGACAGACCTGATGCACATATTTTCTGCATGGTCTTTGATGAGCTGTGTCTAAGTTTAGAAGAGTCCGCCGTCAATCGCAGCCACATCTCCCTTCAATGGCAGGAGATCGTTAAAGTTGCAATCTCCAAACTGAGCAAGGTCGACTCAAAGATTCACTATACCTTCATCAAAGTAAGTCTTTTTGCCTAACACTTGGATGCAGCATGACTGACAGACAATCGTTCAGATCGATGGCGGTTTGAATACAGGCGACTACGCGACGTTAATGCACTACGCTGTGAGTGGTCACGTCAAGATCGCTGAGCAGCTTGCGGGGGAAATAGCTCACCATGCACAGTGGACATCACAACAGCCTTCATCCACCATCCCATACCCTCAGCAGAAAAAGCAAATTCTTATGCCACGCGAAAGCCCAACGCGGTCATGTTCAATTTCCTGATTTGGTACTATATATACCATCCAAAAGTTGTACCATAACCTAATTTTTTCAAGTCTTTGAGTGATAAGAAGCGCCATTGTTTTTTTCTCATCGATCGTCATGATATGCATGAGTAAATTATAATCTTCTTTTGTCAATAGCTTCAATACTCAAACTACTGGTAAATGGCAAACATTTTCATCTGCGACTTCCAAATGCGCGAATCTCAGCGGGATTTGAATGATATCTTGTCCGTGATGTGCACAAGTACTTGGCAAGAGCTTTAGCTGAGTGGGCTTATCTGAAGCAATTGTGACGTAACATACGGGCAATTTTTTCTCCATGAATGGCCTTGCAGTCTTTAAGATAAGACCCGAATCGTATTTGTACTGAGTTTGCTTTGTCAACCGAAGCAACCAAAACTGCGTTCGATGATCGGGAATTGTCAGTTTTGCAACAGCATCAATGGATTTGAGCATACTGGTCGACGGGATCCAGTAATCCATCGCTGAAAGATTAGCGGCCCATCTCTTCATCACAGCTTCGCATTCTTCCAAATCGTCGCCTTCACAGACCACCTTGGATGCACTCCAAGTAATTGATCCTGCCTCTTGATGAATGTTCTTGATGCGATTCTTCTTTTTTCTTCGATCCACGTTGTCGTACTTGATCCAGTGCACAAAAACGTCGCTGATGACGCACTAGCGAATGAAAGTACGATTCAAACGCAACACCTTCAAGACGATCGTCATTCATTCCTCTTGCAATTTCCATCAGCTGCTCAAAAAATTGGTTTTCACCATCGTAGAGAGATGCTGCAACACGAGCTTCGATGTGACGCTACAGTTCCATGCGCGTGGATCCATGTAATGTTTTGGATTGCTGGAATCAATTACTCCACGCATACGGTCAACTTGCATGTTTGAGGTTGGTCCATTTGGCGTCAGTAGATAGCCCACATTTTGAGGATCGACGCGGTTTATGGCAACCATCACATTTTTTTTGCATCATCGCTCAGAAATTCTCGCAAGCTGCCTGCTGATACGAAATACCGCGCTTCAATTTCAGATTTCTTCATATGCAAGCATTTGCGAGCGAAGTTTTGCAAATTGATCAGCGTTCAGTACGGCACCAGACACATCTTCATCCGCGAAAGCGCGTCACTCTTAGGCGAGAATTGTCCTGATATCGTCAGCATCCTGTGCATGTGGGATCAGTTTTTCTTCTCAATTTCGTTTTGAGACAAGCCGTCAAGACAGAACCAAGCACAGTTTGCTTGGTCGTACAGTGCATTGTGAAGGTGTTCATAGATTTCGCCTTTCAAGTCATCCCATTCATAACATTTGCCTTCGTAGAGCAAACGCGTGGCTGTTTCACGATCACCATTAACGCCTTCACGTCTCCATACAACTGGACGCTTGTACTTGACAGCTATGAAGAAGCACAACAAAGCCAAAATGCAGCTCTTGCCTGTTCCTGGAGTCCCCATCACAATGAATTGCTGCCTGCAATATGCTCTGTTCTTGAGCTCATTTTGATACACATAAATGAAGTTCTTGAGCACACACAGACTTTCCTTTCGCACAAAGAATTGGGAGCCAGTAAAGCCAACGATGGCACCAATCGCCTCGATGTTCTTCACCTTGCCGCAGTCTTCATCTGTCCACTCAAACAGCTCCAAAAAATCACCATCTAGCGGTAAATCGACAGACTTGGAACATTTCTTTAGGATCAGCTTGAAAGTGGTCAGCTTCGGCGCGTAAGGAGGCCTGAAAATCTCTACATCAACTGCTGGGACCTCTATCACGACCTGAATCGTCATCTTTTCGGGGGCAAACGACGGTCCAAAGCAATCCTTGATCGCCAAGCCATTAATCAACTTGTCGAATTCACATTGCTTCATAACCTCGTCCATATCAACACGCTCCTCCAGTCAGTTGTCAGTATTATCCTTCGCGAAGTACAGGATCAACTCGCTTGGATGAAACCTGGTGCGTTCATTGTATCTCTTCAAGCCGAACACGAGTTCCTTTAAGTCGTCCACAGTCGCATCGCTTGCGATTTCCACGGAAAACACATTGTCCTCTCCGAGCGAGACACATCGCAGCTTCATTATTCTCTAAGGTGGAGATTTGAAGAGTGAAAAAGATCCTTAACAATTTAGCGTTTCTCTGAAGTAAGTTGACCCAAGAATTCGAGGACTTGCTGAGGCTAAGCATGAGCTGTTACAATGGGTGTTAGAAGATAGGTGAGCTTACGCGTCTTTTGCCGTGACCATCGACTCGAAGTAATTTCAGCAACTATAGACGGAAGAGAGATTCATACGAAACATCGAAAACAAGTTGGGACCAACGCTATCATCTACAGTCAGAAGTTGGCAAAAAGCTGTTGGTGTCGGAATGTAGAGGCCCTTGATGCCAGACATAGAACTAGCTTCGTCTTCGGTTAAATATCCAGCGCATTTATCCATGATGGTCCACGACGTGCCGGAGCACAATACTCATCATGGCCTAGGCATTCATGCCGATGTCACAAGAACTTATCTAACTTACAATGTAGGATACTCATACCCAGCAGAACGATCGTTTATTGGCTATAAATCATAATAACGTAATTGTATTTGTTCAAACTTTTTACAGAAAGTAATGTGTCAATACCTTAAATTTGCATTTTCCCCTCACCTCAGAATCGAATCCTCCGTAGACAAGATGGCCGAAAAGCTCCGCGACCTGCGAGCCTTGCTCAAGCGCACGAACGTGCCTCTGCTGTCTCTGCGCAATCATTTGGGCAAGGACGAGTCTTCCTCAGGCACTGCCAGTGCTGTGGCGGTCTCAGGCAAGCACCTCCAGGCGCTGCTGGTGGACACTGCCGATGCGCACCAGAGCGAGTACGTGAGCGCCGCCAACAAGCGCCGTGAGTTCCTCACCGGATTCACGGGCTCGAATGGCACCGGTACGTCCAGCGAAATCGATTGCTGAATATACGAGGGTCTGGGGCTAACCTCAGTGGTAGCTGTGGTGACCCACGACAAAGCGCTGCTGTGGACGGACGGACGCTACTTCTTGCAAGCTGAGCAAGAGCTTAGTGCGGAATGGACGCTCATGAAAAGCGAGGAGCCCGGTGTCCCCACCGTTGAGGTGCAAAATATGTGTGTTTCTTTTGATTGGCTGTAGAGAGCTGAAAGGTGCCTTTACTGCATGTAGCAATGGAGCGCGAAAAATCTGAGTGCTGAAGGGTGTTTTGGCATCGATCCGTACCTGACTTCAGTATCAGCTGCTCGGTATGAACTCAACACCAGTGCGTTGGTGAGCTAAGTTATCTGAGGAACATTTTGGGACTTTGACCGCGTAGAAATCTGGTAAATGCGCTCAAAGACACTCCGATTGAAGTCGTAGCGCTGCATGACACAGGCAACCTGGTCGATCTGATCTGGAACGATCGCCCTGCAGTTGGCATGTCGGATGTGAAGTTTCTGTCTGAAAAGTACACGGGTCGCTCCGTGGCACAGAAACTGGAGGCCATTCGAGCTGCGCTCCGTGAGAAAGACGCGGACGCCATCATTTTGACTGCCCTCGATGACATCGCGTGGGTGTTCAACATCCGTGGCAGTGACGTGGAATTCAACCCTGTCGTGTAAGTCGGTGTCCTAATGTTGTGTACCGGGGCTGTATTTTCGTTCTAACCTCTTGTAATGCTCCAGTGTCTCATATGCCATCATCACCCATGACTCAGCCGAATTATTCGTGAATGCTGCCAACGACAGCGAGCTCGCATCGCAACTTTCGCCCAGCAAAGTGACTTGCCACCCGTACGAAAGCACGCTTGATACCATTCGGGCGTACGCAGCAGCCAACCCGGGAAAGAAAATTCTGATTGACCCGCTTCAATGCAACGTTGCCGTGTTTTTGGCGATCCCAGCTGCGATGCGAAAGGAAGATACGTCGGTGGTCATGGCTCAGAAGGCAATCAAAAATGCGGTTGAGATCGAAGGCATGCGTCAGGCGCATATTCGTGATGGAGCTGCGCTGGTGAAGTATTTCTGTTGGCTGGAGCATGAGGTAAACAACGGCCGTGCGGAACAGTGGAACGAAGTGCTTGTAGCTGACAAGCAACAACAATTCCGTGAGCAAATGAAGGATTTTGTATCCTTGAGCTTCGACACAATTTCGTCGATCGGTCCTAATGGCGCGATCATTCACTACTCTCCCAAGCGTGGCGCGTGCCCAAAGCTTTCGACCTCAGCTATGTACTTGAACGACTCTGGAGCTCAATACCTGGATGGTACGACGGACGTCACTCGTACTCTGCACTTCGGTCAACCCACGGCATACGAGAAACATTGCTTCACTCATGTGCTCAAGGCGCACATCTCGCTGGCACGAGCCGTTTTCCCTAACAAGATCGAAGGTGTGAAGTTGGATGCCATCACACGGGCCCCGTTGTGGCGCGCTGGTTTGGATTACCGCCACGGAACAGGGCACGGTGTTGGTGCCTTCCTCAACGTTCACGAGAAGGGAGTGGTGAGTCGAATACTCTGGTTGAACTTGGCGGTGTCAATGAATTTGTTGTTGATGTGTATGTATGTATGTGCAGCTGCTCTCGTTCCGACTGAACCCGAATGGTCTGCTGATCCAAGACGGCATGATTCTAAGCAATGAACCCGGATATTACGAAGACGGCAACTTCGGTATCCGCATTGAGAGCCTCATGGTCGCCAAGAAGGTATGTCCATCTATTCAAATCACATCGTGCGTGAAGAAACTGACACAAATAATTGTGGTGGGATATCTGATAGGCACCGCACATCAAAAGTCCAATGAAAAAGGAATTTTGTGAGTTTGAGACCATTACTATGGCTCCGATCCAGCAAAAGCTGATCGATACGACTCTCTTGACGAGTGATGAGATCGAATGGTTGAATGCATACCACCAAGAGGTGCATGACAAGCTCCAGCCTCTGCTCAAGGATGATGCGCAAACCTACGAGTATCTTGTGCGTGAAACGAAACCTATTGTGCAGTGACTTCATGACGACAGTACTTAGTAGTTCGCTAAGGTCTGATTGATCAAGCACTTTGCAAACAGCTATGCGAACATTGATATTTAGCTTGTTGTCCTCCTGTTTATCTCATGTGATCGAGTGGTGGCTACTCTGGTGTGTGATAATTTCATGTGGCTCAGGTGAGGGACTGCGAGACGCCTGAGAGGCTCTTCGAGCGATCTTGATGCGTCTTTCTTCCCTCTCGTGTGCACGCTCCAGTTGATGGAGAACACGCTGCTCAAGTGCATGATGCCTCCGCTCCTCTCTCTCCGCACGCTCGTGGTCACGTCTCCCGCGTTCTTCAAGCTGATGCGGTGTGTCTCCCATCAGCGCATGCGCCAAGTGATCCATGCGGACCCTTGACACAATGAGCTCTCGCTCGATGTTGCGTCGCTGGGTTTCAAACTCTTCATCTGTCATCTCAGGAATGACCTTCGGTGCCTCAGAGACCACTATGGTCTGGGGGGCTAGAGTGCTCAGGGCAGCTGCAACACCCACCGGTGCTCCTTGAGACGTGGAAGAGAGCTGAGGCTCTGCAGCTTGCGTTTGCTGAGGTCTCTGAGAGCAATGCGATGCTGATTCCGTGCTGCTTCTGATCGTGGTCTGGGGGCTCTTACGCATGGATGGGTACACCGGCAGGTCTCCAATGGACGGATAGAGCGCTCCTCCGATCAGTGGAGCAGCAGTGGCAGTGGCATCTGGATATGGAGCTGCTCTCCTCTTGGCCTCCGCGGGGGCTTCCTCTGTTACGTCGAACTCGTCAATCAGCGCGGCCTCGATGGCGTCTTCTTCATCCATGTCAGATGGGCGAGAACTCTATTTAACTTTATCAGTTACCGACTCTAACGGCGTCGACTTGAGCGACTGCGACGTCGTGATGACTCTCTGCGCCGCTCGAAGGATCTGCTTCGGCTTCTGTGGCGTTTGTAGCTATGGCGGTCTCTGCGTCTGTCGTCTGGACTCGAACTCCGCTTCCTGCGAGTGGAGCGCGACTCCTGTCGCTTCCGACGGTCTGTTGAGCGACTTCGACAGCGCTGCAGTTCGTCTTCGTGCTCTTCAGCCACCTTCAGCTGCTGTTCCTCGGGTCTCTGGTCTTCTCGCTGGTCGCTTTTGGCTTCTTCTGGTTGACTGGATGGTTGAGTTTCACTTGTGGAGCACTCAATCGACGTCTCAGCAGCTGCAGCAGAGACAACTGACTGCTCTTCCTCCTCCTCATCCTGCTGCTTCTGCTCCGTCGGCTGATCGACCTCCGTCTCTGCTGCGGTTGCCTGCGGATCGTCATCCACAGCAAAGGGATCGGACTCGGTCAGCGCATCCAGCCACTCGACTCTCTCGCACGCGTACAGTTCCATGATAGCGCGACTGGCCTCGTACAGCGGCTCCAGAGCCACGTCGAAGAGCGAGTACCACGGCGGATTGTCCGGCAGCTTGGCCTGCAGCACACGCGCAGCCAGGAAGATCGCGGCGCAGGCGATGACCTCCGCCGGGTACCTCACGCAGAGGTCGATGCGAAGACTGTCGTTGAGATAGCCCCAGGCGCGCTGGGCGAGCTCTTTGTCGCCGTCCACGATCTTGATGTAGTACAGAATGTACTTGTGCGGGTGCTCCGTGACGTTGTAGATACTGAAGCCCATGTCGATGAGGATCTGGCGCTCGATCAGGATGAGCCACTCGCGCCACTGGCAGAAGAGGGCGCCTTCGGTGTCCAGCACTTGCGGCAGGCGCGTGGTTTTCCACTTGCGTCGGCGGTAGATGGCGTAGAAGACCGTGACCACGTCCTTGATGCGCTTGGGCCGCTCCTCGACCTTGGCTGCCAGGAACAGACAGGAGATGGCCACGCGGAAGGCGTCGAAGAGTCGCAGGGACTTGCGGTAGTAGAAGCGCTGGAGCATGGTCTGCGCCGTGACCATCACCACCTGCGGCAGTCGCAGCAGAATGCCGGCCTCCTGGATCAGCTCACAGCCGAAGAACCGGTGCATCCGCTCCACAGAGATAGGCACTCCGTCCTCCAGAGAAGGAGAGCGGTCCAGAATGGCCGTGGGCAGCACGACACGCACTGGCGCCACGGCGAAACCTCCTCCTTCCGCCATGAGGTCTTGGTAAATGGACGATTGGAAGATCAAGACATGATAACAAGGTGTTGTAACAGTTACGAACTAGCTTCAGACTGAAGCTGAGCCAAGAGACGTCGGAAGCAGTGGAGCACTGTGCGGATGCCCGTGAGAACGCCTTCGTCTCTGGATGGGGCGTCTTTGGGGGCGTGAGAGACGTGAGCAAAGTCAATGAGGCGCACATCTGCAGCCATGGCTGGCGAGGCTCCGTCTGTCTGGCCGTTGTAGAGAAAGAGCAGCGAACTGGCGATGAAAACCACCTCTTGCTGCGTTTCAAAGAAGGACTCGAACTCCTGGAGACGCTGGATGAACTGCGCAGAGACGCAGAGTGAGTATCCGACATGACATGTACGAGGCCGAAGGAATAACGTACAGCCTTCAAGAGCATGATGGCCTTGACTGGATCCGCTGCCAGAGGGAAATAGCGACCAAAGGCAGTTGCTAGGTCCTCAAGACTGCCTGCTTGCCGTCCAAAGTGCTTGTCCAGTTCCTCGTACTGCTGCGTGGCTAGATCCAGCACCTTGATGCCCTGGATGCGCAGCCCCACAGTCTCCTGCAGAGGGAACTTCTGCTTCTCGTACGCGATCTTCTCTGGCGTGGCGTCAGCCTCGTACGACACGGTGCCCGCTTTGACGTCCATGATGCAGGGCCCCGATCGCCCCTGCGTCAGGTCTTCCAGAATGAGGTACTCTAAAGCCATAGGCACGTAGCTAGGTTAGACACACGGCATCATAACCGCAGCCATAGACAACGCACTCTTGTCTGCGTCCGACTCGCTGGCCACTGGGTCTACCCGCAGGCCGAAGTACGCTGGGATCAGCGACCTCAGCTGGATGAGCTCGGGTGAGGCGACCTCCGAATTCACCAGCTCGTAGAAGGCGTGCTCGCGCTCTCCACGCTGCTTGTTCTGGAAGGGCTTGAAGATCTTCCCGTCGGCCGCCATCAGTTCTGCTCGTACGATAGATCAGACACCATTAGCACCTGCACCAGCCAGTCTATGTGCTTTACGCAGCAGCAGCCTACGCGTCTTGGCGGTAGCGTGGCCGCCCACTTGATGCGCCATGGGCTCAAGCGCCTTCGTGTCCTCCGCCATGTTTAGAAGTGGCCAATGGACTCAGAATCAGATGCAAAGAAGCGTGTCAACGTGAAAAGGAAAAGATCGTTTTATTAGCAAACCTAACAAGACAAACGATCTCCCAACGTAAAAGCAATAAAAACAGAATCGACAGCAGCATGGAGTCGTGAAGGCCTTCGCTTGGTCCTCTGTCATTCCCCGTCGCTACAAAGCCCATGGTTTACTGGATGTCCAAGAGCAGCCCAATGGGTTCGCGAGTAACAGAGGATGTCATCATCGTCGTAGACGGCTGCACAAAGGCTGCGTCACAAAGCGACAGTGCATGACAGGCCTGGCTTGCACTCTGGCCATTTTGCATCATAGCTACAAGCTCGTCAAACTTCGATGAAAGAACATCGCAACGAGCGTTCGGCGGGAGAATCGTACACATGGTCTCAAGGGCGACCTTGGCCATTCGTAATTCCTTCTGGCTCTTGTTCGCACGCTCCAGGACTTCAGCGGTGTACTCACACAGCAAGCAACCCATGGACATGGACTTGTCCTCAGTGGCTTCGACTTCAGCCTTCGGTCCACACGCGGCAATGCGGGTGCAAATCTCTTCAGCGGATTCATTGTTCTTAAGCGCCTCGATAATCACATCGCGGTGCTTCATTAGCAACTCACATTCAGGTGCATTGGGAATCAGCCGGCATACTGAGTGCAATTCATCAGTAAACGTTGCGATGCTGTTTGGCTTGGTTGAGAGCGAAGCCAGCAACAACGTATTTTGCTTGCACGTCGTGCACTTTGACGGCGCCAAACTCGAATCCATGAACGAAAGCTGTGAGATCTTGATAGCTGAGGCAGACTGCAGAGTTGTGCAGTACTTGAGCGTTACGCAAATCTCATGGGGCGCTTTTCCACTTTTTAGAAGGGACACCGCAGTATCAAATTTCTTCAAGTCTTCGTGGCATTCATCATCCGCCGGTAGCAAATCACACACAATTCCCGCAGCCTCGCGCATTTGCTGCACTTCATCAGGCTTTTCTTGTAAAGCAAATTCCAAAACAGTCACAACGCCGCTGCAATAAGCGCACGTGTTGCTGTTTTTCTCCGTTCGCTTGACAGAGCCCAGGCTGTGAAGGAGCTTCTCGTGGGGGTTTGGCAATTTTAAGGCAGAGGAGCAGTATTTGAGATCGACGCAAATCGCCTTGGGAGCTTCGCCCTTTTTGAGAGAGTCAACAACTTCATCAAACTGCTTCATAATGGCATGGCACTACAAATAATGAATGTGCATGAGGATTTGAAAACAGAGGAAAAAAACACAATAAGCGCAAGAGATTGTTACCTTGTTGTCTTGTGGAAGGACATCACATATGATATCCGCAATCTGTCGAATCTGGTTGATTTGGTCAGGATCTTGAGCAATAGCCACTTCCGCAAGGCTAGCGACTTGGGTACAGAAAAAACACGAATCGGTGTTCATGATGGCGTCTTGTACACTCTTGACAAGAGATGGGTCAAATGTCGTAAGAGCGAATTTCTCATCGCTAGCAGGGGAAGACGTGGGGCAAAGCTCAATCAGTTCGCAAGCTGCTTCAGGGGTATCGCCCTTCTCGATGCTGTTGATCATAGTATCAATTTGTTTCATGATAGCGTGGCACTAATGATAAACAATACCAAGCATGAATGTCAGCAATAGCAAATTTTACGCAACGGTCAATGACAGATTGGTTACCTTGTTGTCTTGAGGCATCGTATCACAAATGATGTCAGCAATCTGACGAATTTGATCAATTTGAGCACGGTCTTGCGCGAGTGCCATTTGAACCAAATTACCCAACTGAGTGCAGAAAAAACAAGTTTCAGCGGAAAACACAATCATGTCTTGAACAACTTGCACAAGCGCCGGGTTATAAGCCACGAGAGATGATTGGGCTAAGCCTGTCGAAGGCAACGCAGCAGAGCAAAGTTGCATGGCATGACATGCAGCCTTTGGTGTGTCACCCTTCTCGAGTCCATCAATCAGCTCATCAATGTTTTCCATAACCGTGTGGCACTGCATGACAAACGTAGTTATTAGACACAGGCCATAGACAAATGATAGCATGTACAGTGTTACCTTGTTATCCGTATCCATCATGCCGCAGACGACATCTGCGATTTGGCGAATTTGATCCACTTGGGCACGATTCTGAGCAAGAGCAACCTGCAACAAGTTGCCAAGCTGCGTGCAAAAGAAGCAAGAGTTGGAGGATGATGCCTCTTCAATGGCCTGAACAAGTTTTGGGTCAAACTTCGACAGGTTGGTTCCTTCAGTTTGTTGTTGTGGCAGTTCGAGGAACTGTGTGGCATTGCAGTACTTGAGCTCAACGCAAATATCACGAGGGTGCTCACCCTTCTTGAGTGCATCCAGAACGAAATCCAGCTTGTCCACGTATACGTGACATTTGTTGTCAGGACCCAGCATGCTGCAGATTGCATCCGCGAACCCGCGAATCTGGTCCAATTGATCTGCGTCTTCCTGTCCAAATACTTCCAGCAACGTGGTCACGTAGTCGCAGTAAAAGCAGGGCTTGTCAATTGAGAAGGCGACGTTCGACTGAGCAGAAGATGCCACCATTCCCATGACGGCATCATCAAACGATTCAGATTCAATATCAATCGCAGGCGCGATACTGTTCAAGGTCTTGTTAGCCTTGCACATGTGCAGACCATTGCACACTGCGCGAACCGATTCACCAGCCTTCAAAGATTCGACAACTTCAGTAAAGTTGTGCACCAAGCGATTGCACTTGCAGCACGGAGGGGACAGCTTGCACGAGACCTTGATTACGGTCTTCAGAACGGGCAGCAGAGCAGGTACCGTAGTCGCTACTTTGCGGATCACGACTGCAGCGTGCACGCAGTAGAAGCACGAGTGGTTACTCGTAAGAGCCAATTCCTTCGATGCAGGCACAAGCGCCATCGAATCCTCTTCATCCTTGTCACACGGCACGCACATGTTGACTCGTTGGCAAACCACAAGAGGGTCGGTGCCGTGAATCAGCCAATTTACAATGTCGTCGTAGTTCTTCAGGAACGTGTGGCACATTGAGTCCACAGCCATGGAGTCGCAGATATCGCCAATGATTTCACGCACTTGCTGCACTTGGCTCATGTCCTGAGCGATCGCACGATCCACCATTTGCACAAAGCGCTTGCACAGCTTGCAGGTGAGCGTCTCGTTGCCTGGTGCTTGGGGCGCCTCAGTCACCACCGCCGTCGCTTGTTCAACCACACGCTCACAGATCTCGTCATCAGTATCGCCACGAGCAAAGAATGCGCGCATCTGCTTCTCGTCTGCGAGTACGCGAGTGCACTGACAGGAAACACGTAGCATTAGTACACCGCGATGAGCAACGCACGAACATCAACCCATCGTCGCAAAGGCAGCCATTTACCTCTTCGCGCAGGACGTCACGGTCCAAGTCGTCGCAGGAAGTCTGGTCAATCGAGCGGAACGATGTCATGAAGTGAAGCGCATGGCGGAACGAGGAGTGCAGGCGGACCTTGTGGTCCTGCTTGGCCGCGTCCTGCTCGTGCAGTTGGCTCAGCGCCGTTTCACAGGCCAATCGGCGGTCAGCTGCGTCCAGCGTGTCGTCACTCTCATCCTCTTCTTCCAGGATCACGATCTGGACGCCTCCAGAGGGGTTGGAGTCACGCAGCGTGGACTCCATGAGGCTCTGGAGCATGGCACTCGAGCGCGCGTACTGCTCCTGCAGATAGGCCACGAGGCCGGTCGGCTGTTGCGGCTGCGCATCGTCCTCCCGTAGAACCAGCAGCCCCTGGGTCGAGGCCTGGGCCAGACCCAAGGCGCCCAGCAGCAGCAGCGGGCGGCAGTTCACGCGCATTCTCTCTCTCCTTCTCCGGTTCTTCAAGCCAAAGGATCCGTTGAAGTGAGAAAAACCAGGAGAACGCACGCCAATGGGGAGCGGAGGTCGGGGGAGTCAACCACCACATGACAGTACAGGGTGTGACCTTCTTACAAATTTCAAGCCTAAAATGTAGAATCTTGGTTGGGATCCACGGCTCTGTCCACGGAAAGTAGTCCATTTCAGGGGTAACATGCTTGAGGAAGGATTGTCACCTATAGAAATTTACAGCAAACATTCCTGGATTTCACGGTCTTCTATTGAGGAGAAATACAGGCTTCTATTGGGGCTACCGTTCATCGCCAAAGGACGTGCAGAGAGCCCATGAGCTCGACCGAGTGCTTCGAGAAGCTCTTCGCGTCTGTGGCGGACCCGCAGACGTCCGAGAGCCACGCGCGGCATCTGGCTCTGGCCAAGAATGTCTTGTACCAGAACGAGCACGGGTGAGGGCTTGTGCTGCAGCGGAAGAGAGGGTTCGGTCTGCTGACGACTGCAACGGCAGGTGGAAGCTGGCGGAGCTGCCGATCGTGAATGAGTTCCTGATCCTTCTAAGAGGCAAAATCATAGACGGAGTGGAGGAGTTCAAGAAGCCATTGCTCACAGCTGTGGACCTCTGCTGCAGTGTAAGATGTGTCAACTGCATGGGCGGGTTCCACTCTTGAGCTCTGATCTAAGTTATCGAATTACAGCCCTTTGTGCGTCTCAAAGCCAATGAGGAACTCGCCAACGCGGGACTTCTGCATGGAATCATCCCAACTCTAGCCGAGCTTTTGTCCTTCGACCTATTGGAGATCCAGGTCGTCGCAGCCGAAGCGTTGCGCCAATTCGCCATTGGCGCATGTGAGTTCAATACAAGATATGCATCTCAATCGCAAGTCGTTAAATGATGTTGTTGCCCAGGCCTAGAAAGACCCTTAAAGCACCGCGGTGCGCAAGATGCCGACAGCGGTAATACTGACGATCTGCGACTCCCGCCTCGCATCTTTAGCCAGAACCTCATGGAAGAGACCGGCGTGGTGGACGTCATCGTCTCCGTGCTCCACGACCTGTTCCCAGACGACTCAGAGACCGAAGATGAAGACTTCCAGCAAGTTGAATTATCCACACCAACGAATACGCAGAGATCAATGGCTTGTGATCGTCCTCAGACAGAGAACCAGAGTGAGGTGCCCACATCAGCAGACGCCCACATCTTTCGAGACAGCGAAGTGGAGCTCGAAACTGAACCACAACTATCGCAACGTAGTGAACCTGAACTGAGTGAGAGGGAAGAAACGCCTCCGAATCAAAGTGATGTGTCGTCCACAGCTCTTTCATTCGATAAGCCGGAGCAACAGCAGCGGCAGGAGAGGATCCTGGTGTTGCTGTTCCCGCTTATGGACATTGTGTACGAACTCTCGAGCCATCAAAGATGCGTGGAAGTGCTTATCGTTACTGGGGCGCTGCACTACGTCGTGTTCATTCTGAACAATATTACGAACACGCAGGACGAGTTGCTCCCGCTCTGCCTCGTGATTATTTGGAACGTGCTGGAGCTCTGCCAAGACAAAATGAATTCGCTGACGAAGTGTTCGTCACGGCGGGAACTACTGGAACAATTCCGACTGCGTAACGCGACGTTTTTCCTTAGCAACGAGTTCACATTCCAGACACTGCTGCGCATCTTTGAGTTGCTGCTGACGCAGGGCTACCGCAAGCAGGAGAAGGAGATGCGGAATGAGTGCCTCATGATATTGCACCTGTTATCACGGCGCAGGCGGTCACTCGACTTCTTCTACTCGACAGGGCTGACTGCGTGTCTTTTCTCCTATGCGACGGCAGCGGAGCTAGCAAAGAAGAATGGTCCAAACAACAAGACTCCTGTAGGCGAGCTTACAGCCAATTTCCACCATTTTGCGACAAATAGCGACGAGGATTTTGAGTTCAAGCAGATGCTCTGGTTCCTGCTGGCGGAGATAACGTACGACCACGAAGCAAACCTCCAGGAGCTTACGCAGTTTCGATTTCTTGATACTTTGCTTGCCTACGCAACTGGAGGAGACGATCAAGAACAGCTGCAAAGGCAATCAGTTAAGCGGTACTCATTAGTTCAGCTGCAGCAGTTGCAAACCACTGCTTTCAGCGTACTGAACCACATCGTTCCATTCGTGCTGGACCATTTTTACGAGATCCGTGGACACACTACACTGCTGTCGTATCTAGAAGAGAACAATGGCAGACCCACGAACCAGTTGCTCGCAGCGACATGGCTGCTCATACTACAAATATCTCAACCAGTGGCTTCAATACAAGAAGAGCTTGGAGGACTCCGTGCGGTGGAGACCGCCGTGACCGCATATGCGACCCCGCCGTCACGTCATACTTTCGCCATACGTCGCAACGCCATTGTTGCATGCGCCAGCATGTGTCGGGGGCATAAGCTCAATCGAAAACGCTTCCATGAAGCCCATGGCGTGCATTCTGTCGTGCAACACCTCATGTACGACCCATCGCATTCCGCTCTGGAGGATAATCTACTCATCGGCATAGTCGAAGCTGTGCGTTCATGTATCGTGGGGCAAATGGAGAGTGAAATGGCCTTCATTCATGAAGATGGAGTGCCCAAACTACTCTCAATCCTAGACCGAGCACCCAAGGCCTTGCAGCATCAAGTTCTCGCTGCACTGGCTGAGATATGTGTTAATCCGGCTGCAGTGCCATCGTATTTGGCCTGGCGAAGCGATCATCCAGCGACCAACAACTCAACTGCAGTCGAGATTCTGCTCCGCATTTACGCACAGGAGGATGCAGCAGAAGTTCATTGCCATCAGCAACAACAGCAGCAACAACACCAAGACAATAGCATTGTTGCAGCCACGAGTGTGCGTCCGAGTGCTTTTAAATCCGTGGTCAACTGCAGCAGTCCGTTTATTGTCGCAGCGGCCCCCAACACTGATCAAGACGCCACCAGAGACAGTCCAGTTTCCCCGTCAAGCTCCAATACGTTGCTCACGTCTCCAGCGTTTGCCCGGCTTAAGGACGCATTGCACGCTGCACAGGGACTTCCGACCGACAAGGCCAACACCCTGAAAGCGAGTCGTTTGTTGGAGCTAAGCGAGCGTGATTGCCACCCGGAACTCAACGTAAAGGCTAAAGTGTATGCCGTGCTGGCCAACGTTTCGTTCGCATGCGGCTCGGAGTCGCTTATCCCACACTACCAGGTGATGTTGGAGGTCGCTAAGGAGTATCCAACGTTTCAGCTTGGAGAGATGTGGCAGAATGTGCACTTGGCGCTTCATGCCGAGGGAACTCGTCCAATCTACGCTGACTCCCTTTACATCCGCAAGCATTTGGAGCACGCATTCAATATAGCGGTCTGCACTAAGCACGTGCAAAGCGATGTGTTCACTAGAACGCAGCAAATCAATTCGGCCGAGGAGATCGCGTTCCTGGAGCAGATTTTACACCAGAAGCATCAGGAAGCGCAAGCCGAAGCCTTCCACCGCACAAACTTGCGCCAAAACTCCACCATGAAGCTGCATTTTGATGCGAAGAAAACTCGACTGGAGTTTATGCGTCGCCAGGATCCAGCGGCGTTTGCTGCCTACGAGAGCACCGAGCGCCTTCGCATTGAGGACCCAGCACCAGAGTACGAAGACGAGGAGCTAGGTTCTCTACAAAGCAAAGAAGAGGAGTTGCGAGGTCGTTTGAGCACCATCAACAGCACCCGCAGGCGCTGAGAAGTGGCATCCACAAGTTGATTATTCCTGCTCATTCCTCCTCGTCCAGATCCACTAGTTCGCCACGCAGCTCCTCCAGCAGATCGTTGATGCGCTGGATAATATCCGTGTGCTTTGTCGCTAGCATTTGAACGGACTTTTCCAGCATTGCAATAGTCGATTCGTCTGGATCGGATCGCTGGGTGGCGTCCCCCACGCGCATCTTCTCGATCAGCAGCGCCGACGTCTAAGACCGATAATAGATGGCAGCAGAAGTCAGTAACCATTACAACCTCATTAAGCCCAATGCTCTTACCAGTAGCAGCTTTTCTTTTTCTTCCACCTGCATCTTGCGGATGATCTGAGCCACTCCAGACTGCTGCTTCTCCTTGAGCGCCGTCTGCCAAGAGGACGAAGGTGCTGAGACGCTCATGCACCTCCAGTCAATGGCAACAGCAGTATATACGTACCTCAATGGAGTTGATCTGCTGGCTCACTGCCGCGAAGCGACTCGTGATCCCATCGCCTGCATAGTCCCGATGGGTTAGCGGTGCTGCAAGATCCCCTGCGTCAAACCAAAGCACGTACAGAAGGACTGGAATTGCGAAGTCTTCTGGTGCATAGCGAATCCACTTGCAAAGGCAAAGACGTTCATTGTTCCATAACAGTCAACGTACTAGCTGCCTACCAATCCGCAGCAAGCGCAACGACGCACCTGTGGAACTCGGCGTAGATCTGCACGCGCGTCTCTTGCTGCTGAAACACCAAGCGGATCAGCTCTGCGGCGCTCTTGCCCTGTAGAGCATCCTCCTTGCTCTCATCTTCTCTCTGCACTGGTGCGGCTCCCTCCTGCGGCTCGCTGTGCTGCGCCTCGCAGTGCTCATGCGCATGCGGCGGTCGCGCCGCCAGCAGCTCCAGACACGCTTCCAGCTCCATGGTTGGATTTTGCTTAAATACCTACTTCAGAGTGTAAATTAGCAGTTTGACAAAAACAGTGAAATACGTGTTATCAAACATTATCAGTTTATAACCTCCTCGCACATCGTCACATATCGCTACGAGCAGGACGCGCCCGTGGAGCCATCGAGCGGGATGAGCCAGCAGTGCTGCACGTCGGCGCCGCCCTTGACGGTGGCGCTGGCGCTGGAGGCGAAGACCCAGGCGTTGTCGAAGGTCACGAAGCGCAGCCGCAGCTGTGTGGCCGCGAAGGACAGCTCGAAGAACCCGTAGGGCGCGTCCTCACCGGCCCAGATCTGGCTCACGTTGGTCGCGGTGGCCGGCGGCGTGCCCATGGACTCGCTCTGGATGCCGCCACCCGCGCCGTTGGTGACGAAGTGGGTCTTGAACGAGGCGTAGTCGTGTCCCTCGGCGTGCGTGTGGCCGTTGACGAAGAGCTGGATGCCGCAGGCTTCCATGGCGTCGTGCCACTCGGCCATCATGGTCGGCGTCATGTGGTAGGCCGGCGCGTAATGCGAGTTCACGATCTTCCACGTGGCGGTGGAGGCCTGGCAGTCACGCTTGAGCTGCGTAAGCGAGTCGTCCTGCCAGGCCTGCAGCTGCGCCAGACACGCGTCGTACAGGTCCGTGTCCCCACCGGCGCAAAGGTCGTCGCCCCGCGCCACGTTGTTGCAGTTAGCTGTGCCGCCGTACTTGGACTTGTACCCGTAGCACTGGCAGCAGATCTGCTGGCCGCCGTGCACCGTGGCGGCGTTTGTGTCCACATTGAAGATGTCCACCGTCACGCCGGATTCCTCGAGAGACTCGACGTAGTAGCGCGCCGGCATCTGCCACCGGTCGTCGTACGGACTGATGTAGTTGCTCTGGCGCGTGAACTTCTCGTCCAGCTGCTGCAACAGGTCAGCCTTACTGGCGCACTCCACGAACGCGTTGTCGGCCGTGCCGCAGATGAAAGCGGCGCCGCCGTAGTCGTGGTTGCCCATGACATTGATCCACTTGAGCGACAGCAGCGAGTCGTACATGTACTTGGCCTCGAACGTGTTGGTGAAGCGGTAGCTCACGTCCTCCGAGCCCAGGCCGTCCCAGTAGAAGTTGTCACTGGCCAAGCAGCCGATTGTGTCAAGTTCTCAAGCGCCATCGTCTCGCTATTAATGCGAACGTACCCGTGTCCAATGACGAGCTTGGGACTGAGATTCGTAGCCGAGAGTGACAACAGGTACGCGATGTTGGACTGGGCCTGCTGGTCCTTGTAGTACTCCTCGTTGCCAGTACCGGTCTGTCGATAGCGATTGCAGCACGCGTCCAGAGCCATGTCTATGCCCCAGTCGCCGATGGCCAGCGCGTGCATGGCGTACGTGGCTGTCGTGGAGACTCTGGAAGAAGAGGACGAGGAGCTGGTCGACGTAGAAGAGGTCGTGGTTGTGCTAGTGTTCGATGGAGTGGCTGTGGTCGTGGACGGAGTCGTGGCCGTGGCTGTGCTAGTGCTCGATGGAGTAGCTGTGGTCGTGGACGGAGTCGTGGTCGTGGACGATGTTGTAGTTGAAGAGTAGCACTTGAAGCCCAGGAACGCGGTCGCTTCACTGTTCTGGCAGATGACACTAGAGATGGGGTCTCGCACCGTGTCCGTGGCGGCCAGCTCCTTGAGCAGGAAATGCTCCGTGCGTGGCGCTGCCTCTCGAACCAGCAACTCTGGGACCTCATCATGCCTGCTGTTCACAATTGACACAGCAGCCGACGCCAGCAGCAAGACCAATATCTGTGCTCGAAGCATCGGACGTCTCTTCTTGATCTGGATTTGGACAATGGCAGGAGATCAGAGGCTTTCTTTCGCGACCTTTTGAAGGCGACGCTTCGAGAGTGCATGGCTTGAAGATCGCGTTGGAGGCGACTCGACGCTGCTCACCAGACGCCTTGAATCCCATCGACGCCTCATGTTGGCAATCGTATTGGGCTCGAGCCTCCATGCCACAGCTCTTCAAGATCAAAGGCTTCGGTTCTTATGTCTAAATTTACCCGTTTGGACGCGTTCGCTCTTCCTCGCGCATTAATCGCGAATCAGAAAGCCGACCTCGTCCCGCGTGATCACGATGACAAGCATGGAATGGAACGTCGAGCAGGCCAACAGGCGCGTGCACATCATCGATGACCTGCTGGGCGCTGTGCTGCTGCTAGCAGCTCTGGCCTTTGTTCTCTTGCTGGACCTGACTCGACGACAGCTCTTCGCTGTCTACCAACTGGCCTTCGCGCTGTCAGCAACAAGCGCATTCTTCATTGTCGGAGGTCTGGTCGACCACCATCTTTCGGACGACCAACTGCAGCTCGCGCTCTACAGCTCCCATCTCTCCAGTGCTATGCAGACGTCGTACTCGTATCTGCCCATCGCCGTCAGCCTGATAGTCTCCGTGGTGTTTCTGGTGCAGCTGTCGGTCTGCTCCTGCGACTGCTGCTGTCTCATTGGCTCCAGATGCGCAAGCCATGAACACTGCTTTGGGAGTCGGATACGAGCCAATATGTCTCTTTATGGTCTGTGCTTTTGCACGCTCTTTGTGGCCATTGGCACCCGACTCAACGTGCGTTTACGCGAATCTGCCATCAACCCAGTCGGTGGAACGCTTCATTGGACTGCTCTCCGATCACCCTTGTGTTTAGCACTGGCTCACGTTGGCAGCGTGTTTCTCGTGGCGCTCAAGCTCTTTCTGCAGCATGTACGAGTTCATTTCCCTTTCGAATCATAGTCTATTGTTCATTTGTTTGTGTTGGTCAGGCGGACAACCAGTCATTATCCTCCCGAGAACAACTGATAACCAAACTGCCTCGCTCTTCTTTTCAGCAGTCGACCACACCAGCTACAGCAACAGCCGCAACAGTCGAGAGTCTCATGGCACCACCGCCTGTGAAGCAGGTCAAACGCCATTACTCTCTCGCTGAACACCGTAATTTGTTTCAGCTCACTTCTTTCCTGTGGATTCTTAGATTCCTCGTTCCAATAGCTCTTCCTCAAGTCATCGATCTGCTGCGTCGCTTCTTCGATCTGCCGCAAGAGCAGAAGAGATCAAGGAAGCTGTCGAACGAAGAACTGGGAAGTTAAGTCGACCAACAAGCGCAGCTTCGTCATATACGTCTACACTGTCAGATCGTGAGCGCACAAACAATGGAGATGTATCGTCGCTAATCAGCAGTGACAGCGAAAGCGACGATGAAATTCTTACACCGTCTTTCAAACAAGCGACTTCCGCACTGAATCGTCTATCGACTAGTCTTTCAACAACCTACTCGGACTACTCGTCCAGTCCGCCGTCCTCTCCGACCTCGACGACTTCATCCCGACGCTCTGCTTTCTTTTCAAGCACTCAACGACCGCCAAGACCACGCACAGCGAGCAACGCTTCGTCCTCTACCGCGCTTCTCAGCGGCAGCGACAACGAAGATCCATCGGACGCATTCCTGCCAACTAACTACTACAGCGATAGGCCTTCGTCGGCCTCATCTTCATCTACCGGCAACAATCTGCGGAAAAGAGCGCCTCGGGGTGGCATACTTGGACGAGAGCGAACATTGCAGCGAACGACAGAAGCTTCAAGCGCGTGGTTGGAATGTGTTGACCCTTCAACTAGGAGTGTTTATTACTACAACCAGCAGACTGGAGAAAGTCAATGGGAAATAGCGAAATAATCTCTAGACCTTTCCGGTAGCGATACCCAGTTTTACGTCATCCAAGCGTCTAGGACAGTCGAGTGCATGCAGTTGCTGGTATCGAACAGTGAGCGGGTATCGCTTCTCTAGTTGATTTTTTTATCGCCAAACGAACATGAAGATGCCGGCACGTTGCCTATGGGCAAGCGTGTTTAGCGTGCACATTGCATGCGACGCAAGAGTGCAAGACCTGCAGAAGATGATTTATGACTCCAGCATGACAAAAGCTTTGAAATGAACGTGTTTTTTTCGCACAACGAAGTCGGCAATTTGTTGAAAGCAGTCACCAAAGCTTAATTGCGTGAGCTCAGCAAAAAAAATCCCACACAAGCAAAAGCTAACGCTATAACACAGTCGAAATCGAACTGTCCACTTAAGCTGCCATGCCCCAGGCTGCCCCAGAACAAACCGGTTTCATGTCTGGCGATTTACGACTTGACGTTGTTTGAGTGGACAGACAAGGATTTCGGAACGACAAAGGCCTTTTTAGACTTCGCTGGCTCCCAAATCTACGTGTGGAAGGAGATTCTGTGCATGTAGTCCTTAACCAGCCAACCACGCATCTGTCTTACGCTGGAAATATTAGGATTGAAGGACGATAGAAGCCTGGTTTATCAATCCGTTCACAAATGTGAAAGCCGTGAAAGAAATCGAAGCTCATCTGAAGAGGAGAGTTGCGTCTGAAAAACTATTTATTTGGTTGTGCGCCATCGAAATATTTCTGCGCAGCATTGCGGATCAACGAGAGCAAGTCCACGACGATACGAACATGAATGCGCTGCTCAGGAAGCAGTGATGGGCTCTAAATGAATTACTAGTTTATGCCGTCGTTTTGGCGACGGCATACTATCACGAATTCAACGCGGAAGTCGTCTTGCGAAACAATTGCCCATGTGCTGCATCGCCCTTGTTCCAGATTGAAAACGCAGTTTAAACTCGTCTCATTCCTGCCAAAATCATGAATAAAGCAATGGTCAATCGAATTACGCTTAGCTTCCGACGTCTTCGACATCGCTACTGGATTCTCCACGTGCAGTGTTTTGCTTTAAAGGGTGCGCCATGAATCGATTGCAAGGGACAGAAAAAGCGTTTATTACAATAACCAGCTGACAGGAGAAATTAGCGAATTAATGCGACAAGCCTTTTTTAATGCCAGTCTATATCTCTATCTCTCTAGACCTTGCCCACGTAGCGATGCGTGAGCTTGTACGTCGTGTCGAGCGTCTTAAGCAGCGACTTGCCAGTCGAGTCGAGCGCAGCGTAGAGCTGTTCCTTCTCGAACAACGAGCAAATATCCATCAAAGCGAAGATGCCCGGGCGAAGCTTTTGCTGCAGACCCACGGCCAGGCAGTCACGCGTGACACCGAGCAGGTAGGTCATCATTAAATACACCACGTGCTTGCGCAGCTGGGGACCATGCTCCTTGAAGTAGCCGTGCAGACGCGAGAGGTTGGAGCTCCACTCCAAGAACTGGGGCAGTTCTGCAGCAGAGCAGCCCGCCGATGCGCGCACGAGCATCTCTAGCAGTGCGTTAGTAGCTTGAATCAACTGCGGCATGCCGTTCACGAGCGACGCGAAGTGGTGGCGCACAATGCGCAGCAGCAGTGTATACGAAAGCATCCAGAGTTGGTGCAACTGAGACTTGGTAAAACTGGCGGAGTGGCGATCCCAGTGCGCCGTAACAGCCAGCAGAGGCTGGAAGCCAATGAGTGCGTGCGTCAGCTCGTGGGTCTTCCAAGTGAACAACTCGGCCTTTGTGAAATACAGCACGAATACGTGCAGGTTGGCCACGCAGAGCTCGTTCTGTTGCTCTTCAAACTCCAAAACACTGGATCGGTGCAGATTGTTGATCAGCAAACCAATCACAACATTCTTACTGTCGCTCAGCATTTGACGACGCGCAGTACTGAGTTTCTTGTCCGCACTTAAGACCAAAGCAAGAGCTCGTAGAGCGGGAATAACTCGGGAGCCCTCCGATGAACGAAGTTCTTTCACCACAGTAGACAGCAACAGACTGAATTCGGTCTTGCTCGCATTGATAACCAACGCATGCAATGGCTGCTCCGAGGCGAATGCACAGTTCTTCGCACGCCCAGCAAGGCAGAGAGCCACAGCCAACATGCAGCCGTAACCTTCCAGCGAAACAGCAGGTCGGCACTTGGGATACGACTCACACAAATTGCTGTAGAATGACCACGCGGCTTGCGCACACTGGCCAGCAGAAGATTCAGTGGTCATAATGAGCTTCATGGATGCACCAAGTGCGGTCCCAAGATACGTTGGCAAAGCGTTCAAGAATGTTTGAAATTCCGGTGACGTCGACTGCTGTTTGTTTCGCGTCGAAGCTTCGACACTGGACGCGTGATAGTTTACCAGAGCAGTCAGCGCTTGAAACGAAAGTGCATGTTCAAAATTGGCGAACAGCTTTTCCTTTTTGACAAGCGCATGGATCTTGCTTATAAAAAGAGTTTCAGCGCTTGTAGCAGCACCTTCATGCGCTTTCTTGCTGCTGTGCAGCTTTGCAAGTGCTTCAACAACAGGCACGCAACAGCCAATATTTTCAGATGACGATCGACGTTCTTCGATCACACTGCCAAGAAGTTCAGTCACAACTACCGGCTCGTTGCTGTAGAATCTAAGCAGTTCGCTGAGAAACACACTGTTCACCACATAATCGTCCGTATGGGCTAATTCATTGAAGAACATCATCGCCCCTGCGCGCACAGCGGCTTGAAGCTTCGCGTCTGTGCGGATCACAGCAGTCACAATCGGAGAGAATTCGATCTGAAGCCACTTGATGATCGCAAGTCGTGCTTCGTTCGTACTTTCTTTCGACGACTTGGTCGTGGCCTTGTAAGCCGATAAAGCGTTCACAAGCAAACCGCCACTTCGTTGAACATCCAAGTAGCTACGCGGGAGACTCGACAAGTAGGCGAACAGGTACGAGGTCTCATCGTAGGAAGCCAGCTCCGCCACAATCACAGCTAGGACACTTGGGGCAACCGAGCGAAGGCGTTCAATTTCGTAGAAGGCAGCCTCACGAACGATACGTCCGGCTGAGCCATCATTCACAGCGTTCTTTTCTTCTTGCACATACGCACGAAGCAACTGATCCAAGAAGGATCGCGCATGCGTCTCTGATGCATTCGCCATTACATCCGGAAGATAGAAACCCACGGCGTCCCAGTACTTGCACGCAATCACATGGTCCAAAACAAGCGACGTCAGGCGCTCCATGTGTGACTTTTCGATGCCGGCCTGCTGCGCTACCGTAGGATGGCGCAACCAGTGCACGCAGATTTTGATGATACCAGCGTCGCGGCCGATTTTGCTGTTTTCGTTTCCTTGATGCTTTTTCGACGTGTCTTCGTGAAGCAGCTTCTGAGTCAGCGACACGCATGCATCGCCATGGAATGCACCCAGCACTAGATCCATCGTTTCCGAACGAACAGTAGAACCAATGACGTCGTAAAAGAGCAAAAGCTCGCCAAAGAGGGACAGGATTTCCTGGTCGTTCGGAGAAACCTTGACAGACTTGCCTGCCTTTTTGGGCTTCAAGCGATCCGCCAGAGGCAACAAAAGCTGTTCGTGCGTGCTGACAACCAGATTCGTCACCTTAGTTTGGTTCTGCGGAGTGACGTGAATCTCTTGAAGGAACGTCTGGAACAGCAAACGCACGAGCGCTAGTGCGTATTCTTCTGCTGAATCTGCGCTCTTACTCGCCATGTGAGTCGTAAACAGAGACCAGAGCACATCTAACTGTCCCGGTGGTAGTGTCATCAAGGATCTTCGGAGAGTCGAATCACATGTAGAGCTTGAGAAAAGAAGATAGAGACCTTGCGGAGCCAAGGGCTGCGTGGTTTTCGTTGAAAAACTGCACGTGAACAGCGTATCCAGAAGACGCATGGACTCGTAAGCGCGCAATATGTTGACGAGGCATTCGCTGGTGTGCTGCAACACCATCCGCGCCTTGTCTTCGTGCTTCTTCTTTGCTGTCGCAGTAGCCGCTGCGTGCGTTCCGAGCAGCTCCAGGATTGGCACAAGGGATTCGTTCACGAGATTTGGCGAACAACGAACGGCGTTGGAAAGGATTTCGCACTGGGCGTGGATCATAGAAACGTGAAGAGTCTTCGAAGTAGTGCATCCTTGGATCAGCTCAATGAACGACGAAAGAATGGTTTCCATGGTCTTGAACTGCTCGCGTTCATCCGTATCTTCAGTCACACGGTAGACATCGCATTCACAAAGCGATCGGAAAAGCGCATTGTACAGCTGAACCAGAATGTCCAGCTCTTCCGCAGAAGCAGCTTCGCCACTTTCCTGAGTCTTCTTGAATGACAGGAACGCCACGGCGCAGAGCTCCGACCAGAACTTGAAAGGCGAGTAGATCGTGGACGTCGTGGCGATAACTGTGGCAGTGCGCTTGCGACTGGTCTTGAGATCCGTCTTCGTGTCTTCGATCTTGGTGTGCGCAGCCTCCCGAATACGCACCGAAAAGCCTCGCACCAGAGCTTCCATAAAACCACCGATCGAGATTTTCAGGTCCTTGGAAACCTCTGCGTCTGAGAGAAAGTTCTTGATCTCGTCGAAGAGATTGCGCTGGTAAGAGACCAGGGCTGCCGACGCACCTCCCTCGTTCTTCTTGTGCTTCTTGGCCCCATTGCGGCTTTGAGCGCTTTGTCCCTTTTGCCAGACGGCGCTGTGCACCAGCGTGGCGTCGTACTCGCGAATGTGGTCAGCGCCAAACAGAGCGTCCGAGAGGATCCGGTCCAGCAGATCCACGACGCCTGTGATGCCTTCGAAATGCTGGAGTCGCGCCAACGCGTAGCGATGGCCGATTAACTCGCGCAGAGACGTCTTGGCGACGGTGAGAAACACTTTCTTGCGGTTCGTTTGTGTGCGCTGGAGCTCGTGGAACACCAGCACGATCATGTGCACCAGCTCCACGTACTGCGACGTGGTCTTGGCGCCAGTCTCCGCATGCATGAGACGGTTGAGACAGGCCGTGATGGAGCGCTGCATGAAGGCCGAGAAGACGTTGGTCGGCGGTTTGTACAGCTGGAAGGTCGGCGCAGCAGCATTCGCAGTGGCCTGGAACGTGGCAGGCAGGCCGAAGAGGTGCAGAAAGACGCGCTTCACATCGCGCAGTTCGGATTCTTCGTCGGACGCCTGCGATTCGCTCTCGTCCGCTGCCTTCGGCTGCTCCAGCACGTCGGCCATGGCCGAGAGCACCTGTCCGCAGGCGTTCATGGGGATGCCCACGACGTCGCTCTGCGCCTGCGACTCTAGTACCGTGAGCGCCAATTGCAGCAGTCGCAGAGCATTCCGGGTCTGCTGCACGTGTTGTCCGGTCTTGGCTCGCGAGATGAGGAAGATGGCGAAGTGCACGGTCTCGCTCACGATGCGCAGCCACGGCACGTTGAGCGTCGCTTCGGCCTGCGCCAGAGCCGACGGCATCTCCTTGCAGCTCTGCGACTGCGAGAGCAGCTCAAAGCCTGTGTGCAGCAGCTGCGCGTCGCCGTCGAAGCCCTTGCGCGTCTGCTTCCAGCGCACCAGCGCCAGCGTGGCGTCCCATGCAGCGCCGTCTCCTGCAGGCGCCATCCTCCGATGAGCTCTTTGCCAGCCAAAGCGTGATGCCGTGGTAACGGTTCAGACGGTCAAACCGAGCCGAACCGTGACGCAGGACCGTATTCGATTCGAAAGGAAAGCGCAAAACTAATTATTGTGTCTGTTGGGGTAAATTTAAATGTGGTACAGTACTCACTGCTCACTGTTGAAGACTCTGGAGCGCAACTCTGTTGTCCCCTTTGGCCCCGAAGAGGAGCATCTCTCGGCGTTGCATGATGATGTCGCGCACCATTTCGGCGTTCTTTGGAGCGAGCAGCACAGCTTCAGCGGTGCCGTTGGGGTTGCTCGAGCCGGCCGTCTGGATCTGCAAGCTCTTGACGTTGAAGCACCGCTGCACGCAGCCCTCTTCAACGGTAACGTCTTGAATGCGGTCCAGCGGGATGTTCTTGCTCACTCGGTTCAGCCAGCCGCTCTTGTAGACGACCTGCTTTTCTGTGATCGTGACGCTCTGAGACTTGAACTCCTTGATCTGGCAGAACGGGAGGCAAGGAAGGCACGGCAGCACCATGCAGCTAGTGGCCAGCGGCAGGATGCAGCAGGCCTGGCAGATCATGTAGTTGGATCCATTGTCGCTGTCAAACTCCACCGTGTACTCCTGGTCGGGGCTGGGGAGCGTGGGCTTGGTGATGTCCTTGACAGTGTTCATGGTGCTGGCTGCCGGGGATTCGGTCGAATGTGATCTGGTGGAGCTGGGATCGCAGGAAGGGAATACAGAGTGGCTGAGCACAACCCCACGTCCGTTTCTCGTGATCTATTTCCATTCAGGGAAACGACTTTGCAGATGAGGAAAAAGCGGTTTGGTCTGATCTCAGACGTTGGGCTGAGGCTCAGTGACAACGGTCTGAGGTTTGGGTCGTTTGAGCTTTTATTTGTGCTGCTGCGGGGAGGAAAGAAACGCAATTTGGCCCCACGTACGATCTTGTTGTTGGAGCAAAGAGATCCCCCACGTCCTGATCTTCTGATGTGATGTATTTATATGGAACTTCCAATGGGTTCGCAGATTCGCGAACAAATATGTGAAAAACGGCAGCTCGTGGCCATGGATCATCTGTCTATCAATAGTGTCTTGTGGCTCGTCTTGAAAATGCTTGCGATGTAACCGTGTTCTCAGGACACCTTGCAGCAGAAGACCCAATCGCACCCTTTGCACGATCTCAATCAAATGCAAATGTTATATATTGAAAGTTAAGCGTATGCTGCATCTTATGACTGCTGGAGACCTTGAAGCGCAACTCTGTTCGCGGTGCCGTCCACAGGAGCGGCAGCGCGGACGCCTCCACTATTTCCAAAGAGTAGCAGCTCACGGCGCTGCATGATGATGTCACGCACCATTTCGGCGTTCTTCGGAGCCAACAGCACGGCTTCTGGGCCACCCTCCGGGTTGCTGGAGCCGGCCGTCTGGATCTGCAAGCTTTTAACATCGAAGCACCGCTGTACGCAGCCCTCTGCCACGGTCACATCCTGGATACGATCCAATGGAATGTTCTTGCTCACTCGGTTCAACCAGCCGCCTTTGTATATGAGCTGCTTGTCCGTGATCGTGACGTTCTGCGACTTGAACTCTTTGTACTGGCAATATGGAAGACACGGAAGACATGGCAGCACCAGACAGCTTGTCACAAGTGGCAGCACGCAGCAGGCCTGGCAGTACATGTACTTGGGTCCGTTCTTGTCATCGAACTCCACCACAAACTCTTGGTCAGGGCTTGGCAGCGTAGGCTTCTTGATGTCAACCACGGTGGTCATGGCGTCGAAGCTTCGTGTCAATGAATTTTGGATAGTGAGCCGCAGAATTCGATCGATTGGCAAAGAGATCCGACCCACCGAGCTTCTCGGAGCTTCTTCACTCTAAACATAGCTCAGGTATTCTCGTCCATTTCTTATGATCAACAGAGTGAAACCGCAGCTCCTGAAAGCAAAGCTCTTGTTATTTCGGCCCATTTCGAACTCTGAGGAATGGATTGCCAGTGATAAAATGACATCGTTGTCTATTGATAGACTGCTGAATGCTCCACTCAAGCGATGCCCAGTCGTCATTCTGCCAAAGCAGCCAGACGCACAATGGCAGCAGTATCGGACATGGCCAAGCCAACACTCCCAAGCCCCGATCAGGAGTACGTCGTGGAGTTTGACGACGTCAACGGACCCAAGTACATGTACTGCCAGGCCTGCTGCATCCTGCCGCTTATGACCAACTGCCTCATTCTCCCGTGTCTCCCGTGTCTTCCGTACTGCCAATACAAAGAGTTCAAGTCGCAGAACGTCACGATCACAGACAAGCAGATCATGTACAAAGGCGGCTGGCTGAACCGAGTGAGCAAGAACATTCCATTGGACCGTATTCAGGATGTGACTGTCGCAGAGGGCTGTGTGCAGCGGTGCTTCGACATCAAGAGCGTGAATATCCAGACCGCTGGGTCCAGCAACCCCAACGGAGCCCCCGAAGCCTCGTTACTCGCTCCGAAGAATGCCGAAATGGTGCGCGACATCATCATGCAGCGCCGAGAGCAACTTCTCTTTGGAGCCAAAGGTGCAGGAGCAGTGGACGGCGCCGCGAACAGAGTCGCGTTGCAAAGCCTTCAACAGTCCTGAATTCCTAAGAATACACTTGAATTCTGTATCTGGGTTCCAATCCTGCCGAGCACGATATCGGTTTTCGCGGGTACAGCCTGAGAATTCAGAAGCACATTGGGCCATGGAGACTCCAGCCGCTGAGAGATGCGGTGCTGAGGACCGACAGAGCTCCGGCTGGGGCGACCGCAAGTACGTGCTGGCGGCGGCTGTGGGAGCTGCAGCCATCCCAGCGGCAGGTTTGGCCGCCGGAGCCTTAGTCCCGGTCGCCATGTCGACCTTTGGCACCGTCGTCCCAGGAGTTGGCACAATGCACGCAGCCGGCGGCGTGGCAGCCACCCTCCAATGGGCCTCGACCGCGTATGTGAGTGGAACAGCAGCTGCCTATGGCGCGGCCACCGGTGCTGCTGTCGCGGGCGCTTGGACTCAAGGAGTCGACGGCGTGGCAGCTACGACCGCTTCCGTTGGCGGAACTGCGGCAGCGTACGGCACAGCCACTGGGGCTGCCGTTGCTGACGCTTTGTCTCGAGGATCACGCCACGCAGTAGACGGTGCGGTAGCCACGACTGCCTACGTCGGCGGAACTGCTGTCACGTACGGCGCAGCTGCCGGTTCTGCAGCGGCTGGCGTCTGGTCTCGAGGATCGAGTTGGCTGAGATCTAGATTATGAATGAGTGGCGCACAGAGGCAATCAATACACGCGCATCTCTGCGTTCTAGTCTTCCTTCTGTCTCTTTACTGGAATCTACAAGTCAGAGCCCAATAGCCACGTGCTGTCGCTAGCTCCCTCTGAAGCCTTTGGCGCCGCTCCGCCGTAAAAGACGCAAACACACTTGCGTGCTCTTCAGCTCTGTACTTGATCCCAAGTGACCGCGTTTTGCTTTGAGGCAGTCACTTCATAGGCGCAGGGAAAGCTGAGGCGAGAGCAGACCAAGACAATAAGGCTCTATAAACATAGCTAAATCAAATGTAGTTACGACTTGTTCAAGTTGAGCAGCACAACTTTGTTCCCGTCCACAGTGTAAGAGCCCCCTTTTTGCTTGTGGAGAAGCAGCTCGCGGCGCTGGATGATGATATCACGCACCATCTCGGCATTCTTCGGGGCCACCAGCGTAGTATGACATGGCTCGTCGGGACCGGTCGACGTCCGAATGATGACGTTCTTGATCCCGCAGAGACTCAGAAACCAGTCACTTTCAACTGTCACGTCATCGATGCGGTTAATCGGGATGCTCAGTTTCTTGCGGATCAGCCAGCCCTTCTTGTACTCGATCTCCTTGTCCGTGATGATGACGTCTTGCTTCTTGCACCTTTTGCACGCCATGCAGCGCACGCAGAACGAGGGGCAGCACTCCATACATGGAACGCACACCAACAGCAGGCATTAGGTCTGAATGCATAGATTACACAAGCTCGTGCAGCACATATAGTCAGCCCCTTTGTCGTCGTCAAACGCCACGGTGTACGCCTGCTCGGGGCTCGGGAACTCGTCCTCCTCCTTAGTGCTCATGACTGTGGGTTTCGATGTGGATGGAATTGCTGCAATGATGAGGAATCTCGCATTTTTCTGCCATCAGACCACGAAAAGAACCCATCTATCAATAGGAACCAGGCCAGTCGTCACTTTTGATCTTGGCCAAAGCATCTGATCACTGATATGGGTTCAGTATACCCTGCTCATTTCGGCGACAAGTTTTCTCCCAGTAATGCTGATGGATGCAACTTCCTGTTGTGGAAGTATCCTTGAGATCAACCTCCGTACTTGAGACCCGACGAAAGCTCCAGCTGTACACCAAGGACTGCAGCTTGTCCGTGATCTTGACAACTTGCGAATTGAACTCTTTGTATAGGCAGTACTGGAGACACGGGAGACACGGCACAGCGAGGCAGCAGGTAAAGAGCGGCAGGATGCAGCAGGCCTGGCAGTACATGTACTTGGGTCCGTTCACGTCGTCAAACTCCACCGTGTACTCCTGGTCGGGGCTTGGGAGTGTTGGCTTGGATATGTCCGTTACGGCAGCCATTGTGCGTCTACGCACTGTAGTCTGTGCGCTTGGAGTCACTGGCCTGGCAGACGGATCCACACGCTGTCAGGGAATCAGCTGCAAAATGACTCGCTTGAGCAATGAAGCAAAGACTTGTCCTATCAATAGGAACTGTTTCTGTGGATACCCACTCGACGCTTAGTCTCAAAACGGTCTGGATATAGATGGCCGAGCGCAGTATCATAGCGAGCCAATCGACGACAGATGCTGTCAAGCCACCCGCATGTTTCTGCTACTCAGTAGCGAGCAGATGCATGGCCCTGCAAGTATTCAAGTCGCAGCACTGTCGTGACCAAGGTCATCCCACTGGGCAGCACCCAGGACGTGCCAGAAGAAGGTTGTGGACATCAAGCTCAAGAGCGTGCAGACAGTAGTCATTCTCCATGGAAAGAATGTATTGCAGTTCCTGGGGGCTGCAGACTTTGCGCAAGGATCATCAAGCAATTGAGCTGAAGACTAATATGTAATCTGCCCCGTGAGCCTTCTGCGTGGAACTGGTGCAAGGACCAATTGGTCTGTCAAGGTCTGCAGATATACTTTTGACCCATATTTCTGTTATCCGACTTCTTGACGGCTACCAGTCACGACCCGAGGCATTCCTCTGTTGTTGTCTCGTATTTATAGCTTTAAGTGACAGAATGCGTGAGGGACTGGACCAGAGCCCAACGACCGCGCTGACACTCTCTACTGCTGTCAGTAGCTGCGCCTGTGGCCACACGTGGTCCGATCAGCGCGTGGAGCATTTTTGCGGCCGCATCGACCGCTCTTTGGACGTGGCTGTGACAAAATCCGGCCCCGAAACGATCACCAGACATAGACGGTCTGCCAAACAGCCATTGCGAACCACGGCAACAGCAATGGCTTCAGCTCCAGAGACCACGACAGCAGCAGCAGCTCTGCCTTCGCGCCGTGCTGCTGTCTCTGAGAACATCCATGTCTTCATCCGAATCCGACCGCTCATTGATCGCGAGACGTCTCAGGAGCGAGCGGCTGCGACGCACTCGATCCGAGCCACGGATGATCAGGTGCGTTCCTTAGCCTCAATCTCTCTTGCAGCGTTGGACCTGATGACATTGACTCTAGACGATCGAAGTACGTACGAGCGACGCCACCATCAAGTGCTCGTACGATGCCGTGTTCGACCAGTCCTTCTCGCAGGAGCAGGTCTACGATCGCGTGCGCGAGTGCACGCAGGCGTTCCTGCAGGGCTTCAACTCGACGCTGTTCGCCTACGGCCAGACCGGCAGCGGCAAGTCCTTCACCATGTTCGGGGCCGAGTCCGATCTCTCGCGGTACCGCCCGGGGCTGCAGAAGAGCTCGTCGGGCGTGATCCCTCGTGCCATCAAGGAGATCTTCGCTGCGGTCGTGCAGATGGAGAGCCAGGCGAGAGCCGTGGTCTACTGCTCCTTCGTGCAGATCTACAACGAGCAGATCTTCGACCTGCTGCGCGACAGCCAGATGGACAACCCGCTCGAGATCCACGAGGACCGGAAGAACGGCATCTACGTGGACGGACTCTCCGAGTACGCCGTGCGCAGCGTGAACGACTGCCTGGCGCTGCTGCAGAGCGGCGAGCAGCATCGCGCCGTGCGGTCGACCCACATGAACCAGGTGAGTAGTCGCAGCCACAGCGTGTTCCAGCTCCTGCTGGAGCAGCGTCGGAAGGACGGCACCGTGGTCAAGTCCAAGTTCAACATGGTCGATCTCGCCGGCTCGGAGAAGTGGAACATGGGCTCGCACATGCTGGTAAGAGAGCGGATGAATAGCTTGCGATTGAGCAGCGCACTCACGGATCGCTCTTGCGCAACAGGATCACCACGTGTCCGAAATGACCAACATCAACCTGAGTCTCCACACGCTCGGCCGCTGCATCGCGTCGCTGTCGTCCAAGTCGGCCCAGCACTCGCACGTTCCGTACCGCGACTCGAAGCTCACGCGGCTGCTGCAGGACAGTCTGGGCGGCAACACCAAGACCAAGATCATCGCCACGCTGTCGCCGTCCATGGACTGCGTGGACGAGTCCATCTCGACGCTCAAGTTCGCGGATCGAGCCAAGCAGGTCATGGTCACCGTGCGCGTGAACGAGCAGCGAGAGATCGATCCGGTGTACGTGGAGAAGCTGGAGCAGGAGCTGCAGCAGCTGAGGGAGGTCGTTCGAATGCTGAGACCCAGCGGATCCAGTCCCACATCCGCCGCAGAGGAAGACCCGAGTCCTGCAGACGAGCAATCGCAGAACGCGCTACAGACGCGTCTCGTCCAGCTGATCCAGGAGAATGCGGACCTGAAGCTGCGCAACGAACGGCAGCAGAAGGAGATGGAGCAGCTGAGACAGCAGCAGCCGATCGGTGGCGGCAACAGACAAGACCTGCAAGTCAAGCAGGTGCGTTTGGCTTCGCTCATGTGTCCTCATTGATTGGTCTCTGATGGATCTACTGCTCTGCAGCAATTGGAGCTCACGCTGCAGCAGCTGAAAGACGCCTCCGACCGGTTCTTCCGCTTCGAGATCGAGGAAGAAGAGCTCAAGCGGATCCACACGCAGCTCTTCGCTCAGTCCGGAGGATCTTTCGTAGCTCCTGCTCTCCCAACGGACAATCGCAAGCTCTCTCGGCCTCGACCGCGTACGTTCTGGTTTGGTCTGGACGTGGAGATCGCGTTCTCACGACTTGCTTTGCTTTGTAGCGTTGCTGAAGGCGACCGGATCGTTCAGCTCTTCTCCGTCTCCGATCCACTCGCCCGCTCCTTCCACTGGGGATCTGCTCTACCGAGTCCGCTCTCGGTCGTCAGGAGCCGAACGCTCCAAGGGCCCTGGCCAGCAGCAGCCGCAGCAAGAGACTTGGAAAAGCGACGCGGCCTCGACGTCCACGATGAACCCGGAGAAGGAGCTCGAACTCTCTCGCAAAGCCATCGAGAAGCAAATGAAGCTGCAGAACTGGCTCATGCAGAAGGAGAAGCGCGAGCTGCTCAAGCTGCAGCAGGAGCAGCAGTACTTTGAGGACCAGCGGAGGCTGGCAGCCGAGAAGGACGCCAAGTTCTACAGACACGCTGCTGCTACTAAGAAGAAGCTGCTGCAGGCCGGCAACAACAACGACAGTCACGACTAGATGTTCTCCACATGCAAACTCTTATTTAAACAGGCCAGTGTCTATGCCAATGAATGCATCTCTCCTCTAGACGACCCCGACGCGGATGTCCTTGAAGGACTTGCCCTTGCCGTTGACGATGGTCACCACCTTCTGCGCGCGGCCGATGGAGTCCAGCTGCGCTCGCTTGCCGGCGCCGGCCGTCTGCACAGCGTCGAACGCCAGCTGCGCGTGCACGTTGGTTGTGAACGTCACGCTGGCCGAGCCGTGCTTCTTGGACGGCGGCCACACGATCTGCTCCACGGCCGTGGGCACGACCTTGGCGTTGTGCACGAAAAAGTTCTGCAGGTCGGCCGTCGTGATGCCCTTAGGGATGCGATGCACACGCAGGCGGCACGAGCGAGCGATCTGGGCCTCCGTCATCTCGGCCGGAGCCGTTGGCGCCGGAGCCGTTGCAGTCGCGACCGAAGTCTGAGGCTCGGTGCTGGCTGCAGCAGGAACAGCAGCAACGAACGAGGACTCGTTCATGGGTCCCTGGCCCAGCTGGAAGGCCGTGGGGATGAGCTTGGGCGGGCCAGAGTAAGAGGGTGTCGGGCGTATCCGAGGCACGACCACCTGCTTGGGCCCGTGCAGCTCCAGCGCCGACGGGATGATCTGGCCCGTGGGGTTGCGCGCCGCGTACTTGGCCGCCAGCATCGAGGCCTGCGCATCGATCGTACTGTCGTGGCCGTCGGGCATCTCGAACTTGAGCAGGAACTTGGTGAGGCACTTGAGGCCGGGCGTGCCGCGCTTGGCGTCCGTGCCGATGCGCTGGTAGATCATGGCCGTGTCGATCACGCGCTTGTGGTTGATGCGCAGACTGGCCAGATCGCCGTAGACCGAGTGGCCCACGACGATGGTGTCGGCCGAGATGAACTTGAGCATGCGCTTCTGCGCCTTGTGCACGCTGATCTTGGACATGGCGATCTGCTGGCTCGTGATGCCGTGGATGTCGGTCTTGGCGTCCACCATGCGCATGCCGGGCTCCGGCTGGTGCACGATCAGATCCGCGATGATGGAGCGGATCATGTCCTCTCCGTCCACCGCCGACACGCGGCACAGCGAGTTGGCCGTGCGCAGGTTGGACGAGAGCGACGCCGTGACGCACATCTCGCAATCGAGCGCCACGATCTTGAGGTGGCCGGGCTTCTTCTTGCTGGACGGCGTGACCCAGCCCTCCGTGCCCTCGGGCGGGAAATTGAACTGCTTCTCGAAGTTCGGGTGCTGCTGCGTGAGCTGCACGAGGTGGTCCCACTCGGCGTCGCTGGGCGCGTAGCCGATGTCGCCGGCCAGCAGATTGAGCATCACATCCTTGGCCACGGCCGAGACGTGCTCCAGACGCTGCTTCTTGGTCAGCGTCTCCTGGATCTGCGTCTCCAGCAGCTGCCGGCGCTTGAGCTTGCGCAGCACGTGCGCGTCGCGGGCCTCCCGAGCGGACGCATTCGGAGCCGACGCCATGACCTGCGTCATCGACCTTTGACCACAGCCAATGCAGCGAGCCAGCAACTACGCTTCTTTGATTGGCTGAAATGACGCGAAATAGAAAGCATGTCAAACGCGTGTGCGCCACACTATTTTAGACCCGCATGGCCGTTCGTCTATGCTGCCAAGTGAGCAAATCAGACGAACATGCTGAGACCCAAGGTGCTGGAGGTGACGCGCAAGGCGACGGCCTCGCAGGCGCTGCGCAAGATCACGGCCGGCCACGAGATGCTCCCTGCCGATGAGATGGGCATCCCCTACGTGCTGTTCGCTGCGCAGACGCAGAACGCCAAGCCCAAGACGGTTCCCTCTGCGACACCCGCCCCTTCGTTCCACGACCCGTTCGCGGCCGAGCACCTGGAGCAGGATCTGTTCGTGACGCAGGTCCACGGCACACACAATCTCGTGCTCAACAAGTTCAACGTCGTTGACGAACACGTGAGTTATTATAAATGTCGCTTATGAGTGTGCGGGTGATGACGGTGGTGTTTGGATATGCACTCACTGGATTCATCGCTGTGTCAGGTCGTGCTGCCGACAATTGACTATGAAGAGCAAACTACGCCGTTAACTGTAGCAGACTGTCGCGCTGCGTATACCAGTATGAAGGACTTGGATGCCTTTGCCTTCTTCAACTGCGGATATGAGAGCGGCGCCAGGTGTGTGCATGGAGCATTAGTCGTTTGTAGCTTTGAACTTGAGGTGGATCGCGTTTGTGTTTACAATAACTGTTCTACCGTAGTCAACCTCACAAGCATATGCAGCTCATTTCGTATCCGTCCATGAAGACCTACACCAACTTGGACATGCCTCCTTTGTTCCAGTTTATTCACGACCGTTTGGTGTCGCAGCCCAAGAGCGAGGTCGTCGAATTGTCGGATCTTCCTTTCCGCCATTTTCTCCATCGAATTGATTTGGCGGAAGATCTCGAGAGCCAGGATGCCGCAGGTGCGTACCTACGTTGAAGATACGCTCACGAGGAGATGGTGGTATTTAATCTGACTCGCGCTGTTGTTGGTAGTTCTACTCCACGGCGTCTACACGGCTATGCTCACGCATATGCAGGACAGCATCAAGGCCCGTCCAGCGAGCGGGTTCCTGGCGTACAACCTGCTCTTGACGCCTTCGTTCTTGCTCATGGTGCCGCGTCGCGCGCAGTCGTTCGAAGGCATCGAGGTGAACTCCATTGGCTTCATTGGATCGTTCTTTGTCAAGAATGACACCCAAAGAGCGTTCTTTGAGCAGAAGGGGCCCATGGAGCTATTGCGACAGGTAACCTTTCCGCCACTGCCTACTTCAACCTCCTAAAGGGCGCCTGGCAACTTTTGGCAGATATGTGACTGAACTGCACTTCAAACCAAACAAAATGGCATCATGGTTAACAAATATTTTTGTTTTGGGGTTTATAATATGCCGCATCATGGAGGCTGATAAATAAATAATTATGTACTTCCGGCCGCTGCGTTTGTGTTGACAACGCGGAGGCGGAGAGGAGAGGAATGGCCACACTGGCCACCCACATACTTATGATATGCGTCGAGGACTTCAATTCCCTTGTTGACGACCGGCCGCACATCGAGACAGAAGCGCTTACACGCGGATGCCAGAGCCGAAGGTCTCGAGCGTGTGGGCCTTCCAGCCATCGAGGTTCATCTGGCGATTCTTGGCCTTTAGCGCTTCCTCGACGCGCTCGAAGCACGAGGGCTCGACCTCCAGGAATTTGAGCACGTCCTGCAGGAAGAGGCACTCAGGGTGCCACGTGCAGGGCTGCATGCGGTGGAGGATGGCGAAGATGATGCGCAGGAACGTGTTGATCTCCATCTCGCGCTTGATCAGATCTTCGTGCGCGTTGGTGGTCAGTGCCAGGAACGGCATGCGCGAGAACCGCAGACGTTCCAGGAACGTGCGCGTCGCGTCAAACGGACAGCCCTTGGCACCTTCGCACGAGCACTTGGCCGACTTGCGCGTCAAAAGCGACGTCGGGTCGTGAGCGCTGCCGACGCGGTGCAGCAGCGACTTGCGGAATCGGCGGAAGTCCTCGAAGGAGCGCACCACTACCTTGCAGGACTCGCGCGAGTCGGAGAAGGCGTTGCGACCGGGCACGAGCGTCTCGACCGACACTGAGTAGCTCAGATTCTTGCGCGTGGCTCCGGGGCGCTGCGTGACGGAGGCGGACAGGCGCTTGAGGATGGTGGGGTCCACACACTTGGGACTACGGGGCTCCTCCGTAATGGGGAGCATGGAAGCGGCTTGCGGGGATGGCTGCATGGTGGCGAATGAGCACAGCCGAGGCGGAGCGGATCGCGTGCGAGAAGCGGATGCGCAACCGAAGTGCAATTACGGTAGTGATTCCACTCCACTAATCCAAAGACGGAAGCGGATGAGGAGAAAAGCACGCGAACCCAGTAAGAGCCGGAGCGAGCAGCAGGTACTTTGGGCGTAAAAGATGAAGGACTTGTCAAAGACAAGTGATTCGGCGGCTGGCAGCAAGTTCCCAAATGATCAACACTAAAGGAGGGGAGCAGGGCTTCTTCCCTTCCTCAACGACAAAGGTACGATTCCCTTTCATTTTTAAAACCGAGGTGCCCCATCCTCGTTGTTGGAACTCTCTCAGCTGGACACGCGCCAATGTGCCCAACTGCGTTAGGCATAATATTAAGTTTGGCAGAATTTAGGCACGCGTTTTATATACATAAAATCTGCCGATGAATCACAATCCCACTCCCGAAGTCGTCACTTCTGACGACTCTAACTCGGGGCTCTGTAGAGTGTGGACCCGCAGTGTGTGCGCACGTGCGTGTTGGCTTGTTCTTGGAACTTGAGGAGGGAGGTCCTACCTCTACTGTAAATCCCAACGGGCGGTTTGGTGGTGCATTGTGGCGGTCATGCCGTCTGCGATCTATGCCAATGCGCGGTCGAAATCAAGCGCGTACACTCTACAGTAGAGATGGAGTCGACTGGCTGGTGGTCTACAACTTATTATCCATGCATAGAGCAAATATGAGATACACCGCTGTCGCCCGGCTGCATATTTCTGAAACAGATTCGCAAGGAAGCTTAGGACATGATCGTATTTGCAAGTGAATCCAGTACTTTTCTTTCCAGAAAAGGTGCTTACTGTACACGCAGCGCCTGCAGTGGTGCTGATGGGCGTCCCCAAAGCAGAAAATCCTTCATGTGTTCCTGCGTTGACCAGCATAGAAGGACCAGCAGGTTGGTTGTAACCTGCTCTTCATTCTAACATTCCTTATTTATCAGACTCTCGAGCAATTGTCCATGATGGGGCGCACCGACGGAAGAGATGAGATTCCCACTGTCATACTGCCATGCGAATCGTTTTCGGGATTATGCATGTACATGCATCCCTGCTCGTCCATACCTCTCGCCTCTTGAAGAATGCGTGAACTGACTCCACGGTCAAAGCGTTTTTATAAGTCTCTACCTCATTTATGGTCAGCACACATTTTCGGTTATTGATTTGCCTTAGATAAAAAGCCACCAATCGCCATGCATACCGTTTAGGTGATCTTGGCAAATGTATGGCATCGATGACCTCTTCGGCCTCTGGTCTTGGGCATTAGCTTCCCGAGAGATGGATACGCGGATGCGACATCATGCAATCTTCCTCAACCATCTTCACGCGCCTTTCTGAACCGATTGTTGTAGCTACACAGCTGGATACGCAACCGGTTTCTACCGGTATTGTCCACCCATGGGGCCCAAGAGGCACGTTTGCGCAACTGTTCGGCGCACGTTCCTGGCACTGGAGTCCAGTATCCGGAGTTCAGTTTGTTGAAATTCAAACGAGTTCCAGATCTTCCCGCGCATGGCTCCAGATCCGCCGCTCGTGTCTCTGGCGGCGCCACAGACGCGCGAAGCAGTCGACGGCGCATGCTTTTAGCGCAACGGAGGTCCAGTGGGAGGGGTGACGAGCCGGCGTTCTCACGCAGAAAAGCGCCAGTTGCTTCAGTCGCCACCGGTCACTTGTGCGCGGCCGTTCGCGCCGCCATGCCCGCCCGCCGGAAATAAATCAACGGAATGCGCTCGTTCGCGCACAACGACGGTGTATAAACGGATCAGAGTGCGGTAATGCTGGAAGCTTCGCGTCAGCGCCGCCCTCGTCCCAGCGCCAGCGCGAAAGAAACGGCTCGCGTGCGTCGTCCCGTGCGCACGACCAGAGGAAGCCAGACCGACGACCAAGACGCGCCCCCGCTCCTGATCTTGGGACTCGTCGATGAGCTCAAGCAACGGCTGCAAGCGCTAGAGCTGGACTTGGAGCGCTTGCGCCAGGAAAACCGCCTGCTGCAGGTCGCTGCGGAAGGCCACGCACGTGCAGCTCCGCATGCGACTGCGTCAGCCACAGCAGAGAAACCAGCAGCCGAAGCAGCACCGAATGAGCTTCTGACGCTTCGCACCAGTGTCGAGAGTCAAGCCAGACATATTGGCGTCTTAGAGGCACGTTACAAGCATCTAGAGGAGAAGGCCAAGGTGAAGGCGGCGCTATACCTGCAGACGACATCCAAGCTGCAGTCTCTGAGTGAAGATCTCTTTGACGCACAAGAGCAGATCATAAAGCAAAGAGCAGTGATTCAGACTCATGAGGATGCGAGAGCTCGAGTCGAAGACCTCACACGAGAGCTGCATCTTCTGCGGAGCGAGAATTTGGCTCTCAATGAGACGGTTGCAACGCTAAGTTCGCGTCCGTTTGACGCGTTGTCAGTGGATCTGCAGCAGAAGACGCTCTGGATCGCCAAGTTGGAAGACGAGAATCGAGAGTTGATTCTGAAGGTGAAGGAGGCGCACGAAGCAGCCCGCGTGGCTTCGCAGTCGATCGCTAAGGCTCGCAATCGCAATGTAAAGCTAATGACGCAGATGGACGACCTAGGCAGGGAGCTGACTCGTCTCAGTGTGCAATGCGAGCAGCGCCAAATGGATCGAGACGTGGCTGAGCTTCAGCTAAGGTTCTACACGGGCAATCCTGATGACCGAGAGCTCATGGAGGCAGTCGGCAAAGCGCTCAAACAAATGAAGCAGAGTACGGCAGAGAAACTTCCTGTGGTCGTCACGACGCATGAGAACAAGAGCCCAAATACAAAATGCTCTTGTACACAAGAGCCTCACGCCTTCGAGCGCGATCGCCTTGCCAGAGTCTCGGACCTCGCGCAGATCCTGAGAGAAGATGCCCAAGAGCAACTGGCAAGCCTCAAGCTCCTTCATGCTCAGGATATCCACACGCTCAAGCGAGAACGGGACCAATGGGAGGCAAGAGCTACTCAGTATTTGACGCAGATCGGGGAGTTGCAGCGTCAAACAGGCGAGCTACTTCGTCAGCACCGCATTCAGCGTGTTCGTCCCGCTTCTCCTCCAATCGAAAAATCAAGTAACATCCGAACGCTCATGACCAAGGCTCCAACCTCTTCTGCTGCTGGAAGCCTCGGTAACGTGATGGAAATCGTGTTCACTGAATTGACGATAAGCGACAATTTCCCACCAAAGCCGAGTGGGCTCCAAAGCCCCATGGGCTACGTCTTGATCTGCGACTACTACGACTTTGAATCGCAGCTTTCTCCTCTGCTGAATATCCCAAGAACCACAGGCAGAGAGCGCATCCGTCTGGCTATGGACTTCGGCATTACTTTCAAGATTCTTCAAGACACCGCGTTCTTTTGCTCTCAAGCAGCGCGGCAGGTCGTCATCGAGCTGCATGAAGTGAGTGTAAGCGGCACCACGGTCGTAGCAACAGGGTTACTCCCTCTGGAGCCGCTATTTCTATCTTCTGAAGCCCACGTGGATCTCCGCATAAAGCTGTCCACTCCATTCAGTGAGGCTGCGATCGCCACGCTGAGAGCAAGCCAAAGCCTGGAACATCCTGTGCACGCGACCTACAAGGCGTCAATGAATCGCCGACTTCATGAATCAGCGCCTTCGATCTCAGTGGACCAAACACAGCGGTTGATATCAGGTCATGCGTGGCGTTCGACACCTGGGATATCATCAAAGAGCGCTATCCAGATCCGCCTGATCTCCGTCTGGCTCTTACCGACCTACGCCGTCCACGTGGGGCTGAACAACCTCAGTCTCTCCTTTCGATTCATGGGCTTTCCTGAAGTGTCTGTGGCGCTGGCCTCAGCGACTCTTCAGTCAACGCATGCTGGTCACTTTGTCGCTTTGGATCGCTGCCAAACGTTCGAAATCGATGGGCCTTCTCCTCATTTGAGATCGTTTCTGGAAAACTATATCATGCATCTTCAGCTCCAGCATTCAAGTGGATCAGATGACGATGATAGAACTTGGGATGTATCTCAAGCGGCAGTGCGCTTTGGAGACTTTATGGATGCGCCATTGACGCTTTTGCCTGCAGTCGGACTGTACGATCGGAAGAATGCGGGTCGTCAGGTTGGCCGCATCGCCTTGGAAATCCTTCTCGATGGTTCCATTCTTAAGACATGTTTGCCAGCTGTGGATATGGATCAACTGGAGCGCATAATCAAGAGGCTCTTTGGCATACAGAAAGAAAACGAGGAGGAGATACTTATTCGATGGAGCGACCTGGCTGCTGTGCTGCATCTGTCTCCACTGGACCGATCGCTGCGCCAGCTACTGCTTAAGGATCAAGTGCCTTCGCAAGGACGAGGAGAGTCTTCTTCTCGGGAATTGAGCTCTCGATTGCTTCAAGCCCTGCGGAAAGCCAAGCAAGCACCAGACAGCGGGCGTTCCTTCCAATCTGTAGAGGCGTTTGAAGGGTTGTTGCGCTCTTTTATCAGCCTCAGTCGCCTGGATCTGGACGTGTTTCTCTCGGGACTAGCGCAATCCGCAGAGTTGGAGCTGCCGACAACGGATAGCCAGGCAGCAGCCAAACCGAAGCCTTCTCTAGTCTGCTCAATGCGGACAAAACTAGAGCACATTCTTCGGTCCTGCGACCCCGAGTGGGTTTCTGTCGAATACCAAGTGCCCCATAGGACCATTACGCGTGACGAGTCCACTTCGGAGCTAATTTCGTGGCCAGAGTGTCAGCAACGCATGGTCATTGGAACCCGAGAGATGAATTCGTGACAAATAAAATCGTATTCAAAAGGGAATACCGCTGAAACCCAAGCCCAAACGTCCGTATCTTTGCATTCAAAACTTGAGGTATCCAAGGCGTCGAATGATTCTGAACTGGTCTGTGGATGTAGCAAATCAGTCGAGTGTTCCAACAGAGGCACAAAGAGAGTCCGCACCTGGGATCTCCATGAGAGCCGCCGTGGCGAATCCCACCTCCGGATTGCGGAAGCTGCTCTTCATGACGCGGTGGAAGTCGACGAACTGGAAATTGTCGAACTTGCGACCCACCAACGTATCGTCATAGTGGTCCATGAGGTCCTGCGAGCAGGTTGCAAGCATAATGAGCCACTGTTCCAGAATCATGCGCAGATCATTCCTCTCACCCAAGGTCCGTCCCCCACACCGACCACGATGATAGCTACAGACCACAAGACCCATTAGATGCATGTCACTAGCCCCAACGCGAGCGAGCCACGTACAGAGCGCATAATGCGACGCTCGGATGATGGCTTGCGACGTCTCACGGTCGTTGTTCACTTGGCCGTCGGCAATGATGACCAGAATGTGGTACGACTGCGTCTCCTGCACGAGCGCGATGGCTGCGTCGATCACGGGCGCGAAGTTGGTCTGGCCGGAGAGCACGAGCTGCGGAGTGAGCCGCTCGTATCGCTGGAGAACGTCTGCGAAGCCAGCGCACGGCTGGCCGTCCTCGTAGAATGGGAAGACGGCTTTGCAGCCAGTCCGAGAGTCGCCAAAGCCAAAGGCCGGAATGAGGTTGTCGTCGTCAAAGGGCGTGAGCGTGCGGCCGATGATGGAGATGACTCTCTGCAGTGAGCAGCCGTAAGCAGACAGCGGAAGAAGAGGCAGGGGTCATTGCTGGGGTACCTGGTATGGATTGAGCATAACTGGATCAAGCTTGTGCAGACAGCGGCCACCGAAGGAGACTTTGCCAGTCCACTACAACAGAGAGCGTGAGCATGACGCTGACGGACCGAAGAAGGATGGAACGCACCTCGTTCGACTGCGTGAAGTCCACCTGTGAAGCAAACGGTGCGTGAGCCCATGAGTCTTACATGTCAGAACAGTCAGGACGTACGCCCAGGATCAGATTGGAGGACTCGACGCCCTGACGTCGGAGTGCGCTCTGCAGCTCATCTGGTCATTCGGGGTCAGTTCTCAGCCGTACGAAGCGCAAGAGAGCCACGGAGGACGCACCGAAGGTCTCGTACTGGTCGGGGAGGGCGGCGGCGAAGCTCTGCTGCTTCTTGGACGGAGACGCGTCGGTGCTGAGCTTGAGGGTGAGAGAGCGAAGAGCTCTTGCAGTTGTGGGTACAGATTTTTCTGAGGTTTTGAAGATGCATTCATGCACAAACTCTTATGATTAGTACGAGCAAATGACTAATCATAAGAATTTGTGCATGATTAGTACGAGCAAATGACTAATCATAAGAATTTGTGCATGAATGTATCGAAAGCTGTCGTTCACATAACAACATGACAAATAATTCTACCAGCACCATTGACGGTCCGTCAGTAACGGATGACTCGCTTGGATCGCATTCAGTGAGCGATCAGACCCTCGGCATCTCCACTCCACTCCATGCAGCACTGAATGCGATTCTGTCTTCGACTGATTGAGAAAATAGAAACGCGACCATCAAACAGAACCAGGTGCACAAATATAGTAAATCACAAAACCAGGTGCTCTAATTGCAACCCATCATATCCCTTCACCGCGTTTTGACAAGCAAATGCGAACTTACCACTAAGTTCGGTTCTCGCCTTCAGCCGAGCCCAAGCCATTCGGCTATCTCCATCAAGATGCTGTCGCCGCTGCCATCCACTCCGTCGGTGGCCAAGCGCCCCGCCATGTCCTACGACCTGGAGGCCAACCACTCGGCTCGCGACGAGTTCGGCGGCCTCAGCCGTCAGCAGGAGGAGCGTGAGGAAGCGGCGGCCTGCGTGCTCTTCGCGCTCGTGGGCGTGGGTTACCTCTTCCCCTTCTCGGCGCTCACGCAGCCCGTGGACTACTGGAAGGCGCTCTTCCCCGACTTCAACATCGAGTTCGCGCTCACGTCCACCTTCATGTACACCAATCTGACCGCGCTGGCGCTCATCGTGGTGCTCATGACGCGGCCGCTGTACACGCCGCGCATCGTGGGCGGCTTCCTGGGCCAGCTGGCCGTGCTGGTGTTCGTGCCCAGCTCGTACTTCTTCCTCACGAGCGAAGACGCCAACGCTTGGGCCGTGCTGGGTGGCACGGCCGTTGTGGCCATCGCCACGGCCTTCATCGACAGCTCCACCATCGCGCTCGTGTCCCAGTACCCGCTGCGCGTGCAGGAGAGCTTCCAGCTGGGCGTCGGTCTCAGCACGCTCATCGGCAGCATCTACCGCGACCTGACCAAGCTCATCTTCCCGGCGGACCAGCTCGTGCTCTCGACGCAGATCTACTTCTACACCGGAGCGCTCACCATCGCGCTGTGCATTGGCGCGTACTACCGCCTGCTGCGCCTGTCGATCACCAACAAGTACGTCATGGCCAAGGCCAAGCACGCCGGCGTGGAGCTCACGGAGAAGTCGTATCTGCTGGACAAGCCTGCGTCTCGGGTCTCGAGCTCCGACAGCGACGGCGACTTCGGCAGCTCGGCCCGCAAGCCCACCAAGTGGACTGTGCTGCGCAAGGTCGCGCATCTGCAGCTGCTGATCACGCTGGTGTTCGTGGCCTCGCTCTCGCTCTGGCCGCCGCTTGTGACTGAGATCAAGTCGTACAACCTTCCGTCGCTAGAGGCCAGTGGCTGGTGGTCGCTCATCCTGCTCACGATCTTCTCGGTCTGCGACTGCGTGGGGCGCTTCATGGTGCGCCACCGCTTCGGCCTTACGCCGAGCAACATCTGGGTCGTTGTGCTGGCGCGCTTCCTGCTCATTCCCGTCATCGTGGGCATCGTCAAGGGCTACTGGCTGACCCACGACGCCTGGTCCGTGCTCTTCGTGGCCATTCTGGGCCACACTAACGGCTACGTGGGCACGCTCACGATCATCTTCGTCAACGAGAGCGTGCATCCGGACGAGCAGCAGCTGGCCGGCCCCTTCACGAGCTTCTTCCTCAACCTCGGCCTGGTGCTGGGCGCTTCGGCCGGCCTGCTCATGGAGAAGCTGGTGCTGGGCTAAGAGTGTGAATGGATCTGAATACATAAGAATGATGCGTTTACTGCTTGCGCTTGGCGTTGGTCCTGCTCTTCTTGCGCAGCTGTGGCTGCGACTGGAAGGCGAAGCTGGTGGCTGTGGGGTCCCAGAAGCGCATGGCGCTGGCTTGGAGCGTGTAGTTGCGTCCGTGTATGCAGTAGACGCCTCGCAGGAGCTCTGGCTTTGGCTCCATGGCCGCGCCTCTGCCTTCCTCCTGCGTGACTTGGCACAACAGCAGCGTCTTCTTGACGTCGGCAGCTACACGCGTAAGAGCCTGCAGCGTGGCCCAGGCCAGCGGCTGCGTGTCGCTCTGCAGATACGCGATGTACTCTGAATGGACCTCGTGCACGGGTCCTCTGTAGAGTACGTGGTGCGCGCCGTAGTTGAGACCGGACTTGAGGCGCCACTGGAGGCGGCGGAAGTGCAGCTGCAGCACAAACTGCGCTTGGAACAGTGGCGAAGCTCTGCTTAGAGCCACGACATGAGACTCAGGCTGATACCACAGAGAGATCGCAGTGACTTACATGGAGAAGGACGTCCAGAGCTGCTGGAGCGTCTCGGTCTCTGGAAGCGACAGCCATTGCGTCTCCGCCAGCGCAAAGTACGTCTCGGCCAGCGAAAGCACGCGCTTCTTGGACCCTTGGGTGGCACTCAAGGCCTTTGTGCCCAGCGCCTGCAGCTGGAACTGCTGCCAAGCGTCCGCATCTTCATCCCCAAACTCCACCAGGACCGCATGCGCCTCCTGCCGCATCCAACGGACCATGCCGAACTTAAGGTGATATTGTTAAGTTCGCTTTCCCGTTTGCTCAATGCTGGATGGAGTTGTTTTATCGTGCGCTTGTTGAGTTAACGTGCACATAAAGCAAGCTGCCGTTGCCAAGTCTGCCTGCTCGTACATATTACATGTTCAGTATTGCTCTGCTTTTGTGCACTCGATAGTTTCACTCAAAGCGCAGCCTGGCTATGATAAGCTTGTCTCCAAACTGAAGATTCACATCAAAAAGTTTGAATTCCTCCAAAACGCGCGGGAAAAAACTAATAAGTAATAAAGTGGGGTCAAAACTGGGTTGCGTGTTGCGAGGGTCTTTGGGTCTGATGGAGGCGAGCGGGGGTGGGTGGCGTCTATTTCTCTATGCCCCCACGCGCCGCACCAGCCGCCCGTGGAATAGATAACGGCCTACAGCAGGTTCACCTGCGTGATGTTCTGCATCGGGTGCTGCGGCGGGTAGCTGCCGTTGGTCGGCTGGTAGAACATGCCGTCCTGCGAGCCCGACTGCGACGGCGGGCCCTGCGCGTAGTACGGCTGGCGCTGGTTGCCGTACACCGCGGCCGCAGCTGCCGAGTCGGCTGCAGACAGGTGCTGGTGGTACTGCGAGGACGCGCTGGGGTACGGCTGGTGATGCGGCGGCAGCTGCTGGTGGTGGCCGTGCTGCTGGTGCTGGTCCTTCAGGTCAAAGAACTCGATGTTCTGGCGGTCGTACGGGTTCACGTTCGCGTGGTGGCCGCCCTGCGCGTTCTTCATGGGCTCGCCCCCGCGGACTGGCGGGTAGCCGGGGGCCGCGTTTCGGTCCATCATGGCGTGCGACGGCATGTAGTGCTGCTGCTGGGGCTTGTGCGACGTTGAGTAGCCGCTCGAGACCGAGGGCAGACCCGAAGCCTGATCCACGTTGCTCATATAGTGACGCGACGCCGACGGCTGCTGTTGCATGTTCATGGGCTCGTACGACCGTTGATCCGCGTGAATCTGCAGATACTGAGCCGAGTTCGAGCCGCTAGCCGCCGCCTGCTGGTGCACTTCGTACTTGGGGTATCGCTGATCCAGTTCCACACGCTGGTAGTTCATTGACGGGTGCGAGCGCACGGAGGAGTGGTCCATGCCGTGGTGCTCGCGCATGGCACCCATGTCCTTTGGCATGGGGGCGTTGGCCATGTAAGGCGGAGCCGTGATCTGGCGCATGTCCATGATGCTCTGGGGCGCAGCGGCACTGGCCATGACGTTCTTGGGGCCCTTGCCCTTGGCTGCATTGGCGTGGTACGAGCACTTGCCCTTCTTGCGCGCAGGCTTGTTGCAACCCGTGTGGTCGCATCGCTTGCCGCCGCCATGCTCAGCGCAGTAGCCACCGCCGCGGTCGTTCTTGGTGCAGTCCGGGTGCTGGCAGAAGCGACTGCCACCGTGGCCGGCGCAGAAGCCGCCGCGTTGCGCGCCCTTGTTGCAGCCTTCCTTCTCGCAGCGCTGTCCGCCGCCATGGGCTCGACAGTAGCCTCCACCCTGGCTGGACTTGGTGCAGCCGTGCGTCTGGCAGCGGAGACCGCCACCATGCGCCTTGCAGAGACCGTTGGACTGCGAAGCCTTCGTGCACCCCGCCTGCGTGCAGCGCTTGCCGCCACCGTGGCGGATGCAGAGTCCCTGGCCCTGACTGCTGCGCTCACAGCCGTCTACCATGCATCGGCGGCCGCCGCCGTGAGCCTTGCACAGACCCTTGGAGCGCACACGCTTCTTGCAGCCTGGCATGGTGCACAGGCGGTTGGACTTGAGTGCGTCGTTGCGGTCGCCGGAGTCGTCATTCTCCTTGTCATCGTCGTCATGATCCGGAGTGGACGGAACCGAGGCGGACGGGGAGCCGCGCGAATGAGACTGGTGGCTGGCGTTGGAAGCGGACGAAGATCCCTTGGCGGCTCCGCTGTGGCTGCTGTTGCTGTTGCCGGCGCTCATGGCGTTGCCCGAAGCGGATCCGCTGGCGAGACCATGATGAAGCGGCTGGTTGTGACGCTCGTAGTGCTGCTGTTGTTGGTGATACGCGTCATAGTTGAAGGCGGCCGGGTCGGAGGCGCCATCCATGTGGTGGTGGTGCTCGGACGGCATTTTGTACGCCATCGGGGGAGCAGTGTCGCCGGTCGACGGAGTGGAGTACATGGGGTAGCTGACGGCGGAGGCCATAAAAGTCACTGGCGTCCACGACCAAAGGAGGGGATGGAGGTGGAGGAGAACGAGTGTGTACCAACGAGTTGGTCGGAAAATAACCCCGACACACTGTGCACGGCCCGGCGCGGAACTGTCTTTGCGACACAAGCGGACAACGCTCGAATTGGGGAATGACGTTGACTGCTCTTTTTATTCGTCGCTCGCAGCTCCGCCACCAAGCGCACGGGCCCTGGCCGCTCTCTCGTCCCATCGCTCTTTTGTTTTCCTCCCCGTCCCCTCCTCCGCTCCTCCTCTCCGCCTATCGTAGACCGAATGGTTAGGGGTCGCTTCGATCCACAGAGACTTCGCCTGATATCAACCAGAGCTCGAGGATGGGAAGTCGCCGTGGTCCAATCAGCGAAGCGGACAGAATACCTCATGTCGCACTTGTAATTTACGCCATCTGCCGATTCGCCCTATTCACCTGTAATTGCACTTCATGTCTCGACAGAGAGCGAATTGCCGCCTAAAATTCAAAAGAGTGACTTGGCTTTTGTATGCCAAAACTCGAACCAAGAGCGTGGGATAGAAATGAGCCACTGTCCGTAAGAGACAAATCGCTTACTCGGTCAGGATGTCGTTGCAGTCCGTACATATGAATCACAACTCCACGTTTGAGAGAATCCATGAGAGCCTCCCAGTCGTACGATTGATTGGTCCAATACGTGCAACTAGGAGACTAAGACGCTGCATCTCACTAGCTTTTAGCTTTGATGAACCATATCCTGCACCATGCACTTCTACTTGCATCTTTTCTTCCGTTTGTCCAATTTGGCTGCGTTGCGCACAGAGGGGCGCAATGGCGAGTCCATGGTAACCAGCGAAGAAAAAGTGCTAGCTGTCACTTGAGTGATTTAACGCAAACACACTGCATATTCTAATAAGTTTCTTTTTTGAATCTTTGTCGTGATGACCTGATCTTTGTTTTTTTGTATCTTCTTATAACTTTATAAACAAATCCCCTCCAACAAATAGCGTTGTGTGAATTTGTTGTACTGTAATGTTTCGTATTCACCTGATGAGGCTATGTCCAGACAGTTGCGCTCAGATACACTCACTGATATATCGAGGATAGGGTAGCAGAGCGTCCGGCTGCTCAATTCGCTTTGTTGGTCTGTCGTTCGTTGGTGGGCAGCCGACCAGGCTTCGGCATCCCAGTCCAACCCAGCATGCTCTCCTGCTCTTCGTGTGTTTGAATCCGATTGTGCTTGGTCATGTCGCTTTCATGTCTTATGGATATGCGGATATGTGCAAGATTCTTGTGAGCGTGATAGCTTTAGGCTTTTCTGTTCGCCCAGCTGGCCACCACCCCCTTCGCTTTCTATCGACCGACATCTTCGTGTTCTCTTCTTGAGCTGGGGGATCATGTGCAACTTGAATTTCAAAGCATCTCTGCAGACCAAAGAAGGGGAGATCCAGGTCACAGAGTGGCAGGAAGAAGAGACCCTGGTCTACGGTACGCCAGCTCACGTCCTTGCGGGGCTGAAGCTGTAACCATAGAAAAGCAAGCACGACACGAGCGCTGTTCATCTCCTTCACCATGCACTTTCCACATGCCCATACTGCGTCTTTCTACCTCACAGGAGCCCACATGCCTGTGCGAGAAAGCCATGCAGGAACTCAGGAGCGCATCTCGATCCTCCACGTCTATTTCCTACTTAGATGTCACGCGGCACTTCCTTAAGCGCCACGGTGACTCTTGGGCAAGTCCACGTCCATGTCTCCCAAGCAACAGAGCATGTCTTCACGGATAAGATCCACACTTATTACCAAATGCCCTGTACAGTATCCAAGATATAAAGAGTTCCGCCCATTTCCTGCAGAGATACGCAACTTCAAGCAAATAAAGCTCTAATCAAGTGCGGAATCCATATGGAGTCCGAGCTTCTCGCTTCATCAGTGGCTTGGAGGCACTCATCATTAGTGACCGAGATGCTCAGATGCTGAAACTCTTGGCTAGGTGGAGCTCAGGATACACCTGGCGACGGGATTGTGAGCACCGTCAGCACATGAATATGGCTATGGCACCGCGTGATTAGTCTGGGTACTGTAGATTGCATAACGTGCTCTCTTTGTTAGCGTCACAATCCTTTTAGAGAGTGCGCACTGCAAACGCAGCGCTTTGTTGGAGATAAGTATCGTTATTGGAAGCTTAGAACAGAGGTCTCTGTTTCTCGATGGAGATAATTTGCCACATTGGCTCCATGTCAAGGCAAGTTACCGCAACGTTTTCGAAACGCTTTTCTAACCTGTTTGGATAATTTCGTACAGCTTCGAGCGGTTTCGAAACCACTGAAGTACTCATGAAGAATGCCTCTGTGCAGTTCCACCACTTATGACTCATGCATGCCTTATTGCCAAGCGCTCGGAGTTGCCGACGTGAATTAGAATGCCCGTCGGCTCCTGCAGAGGAGCCTCATGCGCATGGCAGCCTCCGCCCATCTCGCTCCCAACCGCCTCTACGACAGACTGACGATTGTCTTGGCTTCCTTTGGCTTCCAGTCGCCACCAAAGAGTTTAAAAGTTGGATCCCCCGTCCAAATCGATCCTGTTTTATTTGCTAATTTACCCCTCTTTTGTACCCCCGCGTTGTATTCGAAGCGGGCAGCGCACCGTCAGAACTGAGGAAACCATTGGCCGCGCATCCTCATGCAGACTATGGGGCTTCCGATCGCGCGGCGAGTGCTGCTGAAGGCCGCGCCGCAGCAAGCTCTGCTGCAATCGCATGGCATCACTACGTCCACCACGCGCAGCAGCCGCAGGGCCCGGCGTCTGCGTCGCGCTGGATCCGCCGGCGAAGCGGACGGCGCCAAGACGTCCGTGCTGCAGAACATGCGCGCGGCCGTGAACATCGTGAACAACATCGAGACGCTCACGCGCAACGGACTGACGCAGCGCGTGGAGATGCCCGTGGAGCTGCTAACCCGCCTCACGTCCATCGTGAAGCGCCGCACGCACTCGCAGCTGGAGACGATCCGCAAGAAGTACATCGGCGACCCGACCAACGCGCGCCAGATCCCGCTGGACTCGCACAAGAAGCCCGTGGGCTGGACGCTGGACAAGACGCCGCAGCTGCCGGCCTTCGCGTACGGCCCCACGGAGACCACGGCCTTCCTGGGCTACGAGATGGAGGCCACGTACGCCAGCGCGCACCACGTCTTCCGCCAGCTGCAGCAGCAGCATCCGAGCTTCAAGCCCGCGTCTGTCCTGGACTTCGGCTCAGGTCCGGGCACGGCCTCGTGGGTGGCCAAGGAGTTCTACGGCGAGTCGCTGGAGCGCTACCGCGTGGTGGAGCCCAGTCAGTCCATGGTGGACGCCGCGCAGGTGCTGCTGGAGGGCTTCCCGGGTCTGAGTGTGCGCCGCAGCATGGCCGAGATGAAGCGCGAGCTGGAGAACGGACTCAAGTACGACCTCATCGTGCTCAACTTCGTGCTCTCAGACATCACGAGCGACTTCGAGCGCGTGGCCGTGCTCTCGGCCGTCTGGGAGCTGCTCTCGGACAAGGGCGTGCTGGTGCTGGCGGACCGAGGCAGCCCCTGGGGCTCGCACCAGGTCCGCTCGGCGCGGCAGTTCATCCTGGACGCCGTGGCGGAGGAGAAGGACGAGAGCGTGCGCATCCTGGCGCCCTGTGCGCACCACTTCGAGGTAAGCACGCTGCTCTGTGTGGATGGTGGCGTCTAGGAGACTAACACGCTTGGCTTGTAGTGCCCTGCAGCTGGAGGCACGTGGTGTCACTTCGTCCAGAGATCGCCCGTGGTGCACAAGCCGAGAGAGTCGACGCCCAAGCGCTGGCATGGCCAGAAAGGCTCCAAGTTCTCGTACGTGATCATGGAGAAGAACGGCGCGGCCCAGGACCAAACGCAGACGCTGGCGCGCATGATCCGGAGCCCGCTGCTGGCCACGCGCCACGTGCATCTGGATCTGTGCACCCCCGAGGGAGAGCTCGAGCGCCGCAGCGTGACCAAGGGCAAGACCATGCGCGAAGTGTACCGAGCGGCTCGCAAGGGCCACTGGGGCGCGCTCTGGCCAGCAGACGCGTCCATCTACACCGAGTCCAAGGACGACTAACCATCCATCAATCAATAGACGTGTGAAACTCCTGCTCTCGTCTCTTCATTACGAAAAGCCGACGCCATGGCCCACGGAGAGCGACCCAGCGCCGTTCACAGCGTGGCTGCGCGTCGTCGCAAGAGCGAGTCAAAGCAGGAAGAGGACTGTGGCGATGTTTGTGCTGAGGAAGTGTATGCGGAAGAGCAGGAGGACTCGAACGAAGGCATGATCGTGGCCGTCGTGCTCTCCATCGCCGTTGTGGGGATGATGGTGCTGGTCTGCGCCTTGTTTGTGCCGATCCTCTGGCCTGGAGAAGGCGCGAGACGACTCGGTAGGCTATGCGTGGCTTATGATTGGTCTTGAGGCTTGATCTAATGGCTGTGACGCTGGTAGGCCCCAAGGGAGAGCCGACGCACCTCCGCGTGCAGGTGGATCTGGCGCAGCTCTACTCCGGCCACTCGACGCAGGCCAACGTCACTCGCCAGCGCGTCTGCAGCCGGTGCTTAGGCTCGGGCGTGGACCTGAAGGAGGGCTTCCAGACCTGCCACGCGTGTCACGGCGCCGGGATCCGCACGATGGAGCAGGTCATCGGCCACACGAAGCAATACGTGCGCACTGTGTAAGAGCAGCAGCTGTGGGTTGTGAGAGAGCACGAGTCTGATGATGCGGTGGCTGCAGATGCAACGTGTGCAAGGGCTCTGGACGAGAAGCCAAGCACAAGTGCCGCTCGTGCCACGGTCATGGGACGCACACGGAGACCAAGACACTGCAGGTGGAGATCCCCAAGGGCGCGCTCCATGGAGACAAGATCGTACGTGGCTCAATGGCGCAGCTCCATTCTCTAGTATCACATCTGCGTGTCTCTAGATCCTGCCGAACGAAGGCAGCCAGCCTCTGCACGCAGCTCCAGGCGACGTGATCGTCCACGTGGTACGTGTCCGTTGGCATTGGCATGGGTCCGGCGTTCTAATCCGCGTCTGAGCAGCAAGCCAGGCCCCACGCAGTGTTCACGCGTCGCCAGGACGATCTGGAGGTCACGCTCGAGATCTCGCTGCTCGAGGCGCTCGTGGGATTCAGTCGGGAGCTGAGCCATCTGGACGGCCGCGTGGTCCGACTGGAGCGGGACCAAGTGGTGCAGCCTGATCTGGTGTGGCGCATCCCGAGCGAAGGCATGCCCAAGCGCCAGCAGCCGTCCCAGAGAGGCGATCTGCTGGTCCAGTTCCTCATCCGGTACCCGTCGGGGCCTCTGAGCGACCGCGAGAGACAAGGTGCGTGAGCCATTCGCTGTTGGCTGGATGTAGCCATGTCTGACTGCGAACACTTGAAGCTGTGACGCAGCTGCTGGCCTGAGCCACTGGACCAGAGGACAGAGGAAGAGCGTAATGTTTAGACGTGTATTTTCTTTTCTTTGTCTCAGTTGCATGAGCTCAGGAGCTCATCCAATGGGTCTGGGCTCCAGCCAGCCTTCTCACTCTACTGCAGCTTGCTCACCACGGCGTCCAGACGCGGCACCGCCGAGACTTTACCGATCGAAGCCAGCGACGGTCGCGAGGCCAGCGCCTGCTGGGCCAGTTCCTGCACGGCCTTGGCCGAGACCGAGTCCACGAGCACGGCGGCGGACACGGCAGCCTTCTGGGCGAACGCCTGAGCGCCGAGGGCGGCCACGCGGCCCTGTCGGGTGGCCGTGGCGTTGAGGGCGTCGATGGCAGCCACCGTCTTGGCGGCGGCCAGCTCCTCAGCCGAGGGAGCGGCGGCGGCCACCTTCTTGATCTCGGCCACGAACGACTCCACGAGGGCGCCGGCCTGGGCCGGGGCGGCGTAGCCGGCCAGACCGACCACGCCGACCGATTCGTAGCTGGCGAGGAAGCCGGCGGCCTTCTTGCTGCCCAGACGCGACGTCAGCAGGGCCTTGAGCACCTGCGAGGCGCCGTAGGCGGCCGACGTCTTGCCGGCCGTCTTGAAGCCCAGAGCCACGTACGTGGCGGCTGCGTTGCTCTTGATGCGGGTCTCACCGCCCACGTACACGGGGGCCGTGGCCTTGGTGGCCGCGCCCTTGGGCAGCGTGGCGAAAAAGTCGTTGGCCAGGTCCGTGAGCGTGGCGTGCTCGACGCCGGCGCCCACGAGGGCCACGTTGGCGCTGTTCACGTACTGCTCGTAGTAGCTCACGAGCTCCTCCGTGTCGAACTTGGCCAGGTTGTCGGCCGAGATGACGGGGCGGCCGAGCGTCACGTCGTCGTAGAAGGCGGCGCCGTGCACGGCTTCCAGCAGCGAGGCCGACGAGTTCTCGGCCAGCAGCTCGAGCTCGGCGCGCACCTGGTTCTTTTGCTGGTCAATGTCCCAGTGGGCGAAGCGCGGGGCCAGCGTGGTCTCGGCCAGGATCTCGGCGGCGGCCTCGACCTGGTCGGGCAGCACGCTGATGTTGTAGCGCACGAAGTCGCGGCCGGCGCTCGTCTGGATGGAGCCGCCGATGGCTTCAATGTCGCGGAACAGACGCAGGTCCGAGCGGGTCTCCGTGGCGCGGAAGGCCATCTTGGCGAAGAGCTGCGACAGGCCGGCAGTGGCCTCGGTCTCGACCTGCGAGCCGGCCGCGATCTCCACGCCCAGCGTGGCCACGTACGCGTCGCTGTTCTCGGACGCGAGCTTGAGGCCGGCGGCCGACGTGGACACGGTCACGGTCGTGGGCTTGGGCGCGGCCGGCTTGGTGGCCGGCACCGAGGGGAAGACCTCGTCCACGGCCACCTGTGGCATGGCGCTGGCCTGGCTGAAGAGCGAGCGGCTGAGACGCACCGCCTGGCGGGTCGGCTGCGACATCATCATGCTGATACGTGAGCTGCTGAAAGGGGGGGCTCGCTTGTGGCTGTGCGGCCGGGCGCGTTTTTCTCGTTCTCCTCGCGCTCGCTCACCACCAAAACGCGGTCCGCGGGCCGTGTTTTAAACGTGTGCGCGTTTCCAACCGGCCGTTTAACTTGTATTTAGTATGTTTATGGATTGAAAGATACTTAAATGATTCACATGGACCATATAGTGTTTTAATCTAGAGGGGGCGGTGGCGCTCGTACTTAATCGGGTGCCTCCGCCACCCCATGAAAAACCGCATTACAGTAGCGATCGCAGGGACGACGACCCAGGAGCGATGGCCCGTGGACGCGATGAGGACGAGGAGGAGCTGGACGAGGCCGTGGTGCACGCCGACATCCCCAACACCTTCCGAGAGCTGCGCGCCTGCATGACCTGCTCACTCGTCAAGACCTTCACGCAGTTCTACGACACGGGCTGCGAGAACTGCGCCTTCCTGCAGATGGCCGACAACCGCCAGCGCGTGGCCGAGTGCACGTCGGCCTACTTCGAAGGCATGATCGCCATGATGCACCCCAAGGAGAGCTGGGTGGCCAAGTGGCAGCGCATCGGTGAGTCTCTTGTGCTGCGCAGCGCTCTGGCTCTGGCTCTAACGCTGTGTCTGTCTGCTAGTGCGCCTGATCCCTGGCATCTACGCCGTGACGGTCTCGGGAGAGCTACCGGAGTCCATCAAGCGGTTCCTGGAAGACCGCAACATCCCGTACCGCGTGCAGAACTGAGCAGCCAGCGAATCCACTAATTCCTTTATTTTGCTTTGTCTCTTCCACCGGTCAGTCCTATTGATCTACTTACTACACACAGTTCACTTCCGAGGCGTCGGGATGGCAGACTTGGGGCGAGCTCCAAAGCCGAACGTCAAGCGTCTGGACTGCGCAAAGCTCGGCTCCGGCATCCGAGTGCCAGAGACAGACATGCTCCTTGCCGTGGTGCTGGGAGTGGTGGGCAGACTGCTGGTGCTGGAGCCAGGGGTCGGCAGCTTGCTTGGACTCGGCGCCTGCAGGAGGCTCCTCCGTTGCAGTAGGGACTCCGTGGTCTTGGTCGTGAGCTTCGGACTGGGCAGAGAGCTGCGAGTGGGAAGCGATCCGCCCGCCATCGTGAGACGCCGGCTTGGGGTCGGAGCCTCCAATCTCGACGGAGTCTTCAGTCCTCCTCCAATTGAAGAAGGTGGACGAAGAGACATACTGGAGGAGCGCTGCACATTGGGAGTTGATGAGGCCGATCGAGTAGATGGCGACGGTGACGGCATTGCAGGCTTCACGCCTGTCGCACGCGTGGCTGGGGGGACCATAGAGGTCGAACGCTTGAGCGTCTTCGTAGCTGAAACAGCCGAAGTAGTCGTCACCGGCTTCGGAGGAATCACGGGAGGCGTTTTAGCAATCGCAGCAGCTGCACGCTTGAGCGGGTTTGATTTCGGTGCAGGCGATGTGAAAGACGGGTCGGGCATTGCAGGCATTACAGGCGGTGACTCTGTTGGAGTTGCAGCTGGTAAATGTGCTTGGGTTGGAGATGGTAGTTCCACTTGGGCTGGTGCAGGAGATACCGCTTGGGTTGGAGCTGGTAATTCCACTTGGGTTGAAGCTGGTAATTCCACTTGGGCTGGAGCTGGTAGTGGCTGCTGCTCAATATCTCGAGATATGCGGCGAATCGGTTGATGGACATCGGCGCTAATGGAACTACTTGCGTATACGCTCATGGAGCGCTTCGGTGTGCGAGCACCAGATAGCACGGGGTACTTGTACGGATAGACCAGGTCAAAGCTGACCTCATCCGCACCAAACTCTGCTTCCAAGATCGCGTCTGCATCTGCGTCAGTACTGTGCATGATCAGGTTAAAATTCCTGGGCATCGTGGTTTCAATCGACATTCGCTTGAAACTGCGCTCCATATTTGCTTTCCTGCGTTCAATCGTCGGTGAATGAATTTGCAGTTGAGTTGGCACTCCGTTGTCTCGAGCATACAGAACATCGACGATGCCTTGAGCATCTTCTCTCGTGGCCTCTAAGACTATTCTTGGAGTAGTATACACCACCCAATCATCCCAAGGGGGTTCATCAGCGACTAGTGCCTGCAGAATTGCATCTGGGTTGCGTCCAAGCATAACAGCGTCAGTCAAAAGCTGCGCGAACGGGTCATCCATAACAGTAGTAGAATGTCTGTGGGAACAATAAGCAGCAATGCCAAATCGAATTATGAAAGAAATGCCATCCATCTTCGGCACTTGCACTTGGTCTTCTTCACGTGCTTGCTGCTTAGATTTGCTCACATCCTCAAAGTATTGGTACCGCGCATGCTTGGTCGGAAACGCTGGCTCTTGCATACGCCGATCAACAAAGGAGCGCTGGTCAAACTGGAGAGGCATATCTTCATCACCAGAATCCATGATACCTTCATCCTGTAATATAGCCACTTCCGAATTGTCCGATAGAACAGAGTCGCGATTTTGTGAGGTTAGACTCTCGAATGTGTCCTCACTCTCGCTTTCCTGGCGCAGTGCTTCGCTATCTTGGCTCATACCATCATGTAAGCTCTTGGCTGGTCGAATAGGCCGGTCATTCCAGGAAGAGTCTGAGTTCATATCACCTTCATCGATTTGAGCCTCTTCTTGCTTTGCTGAGAGAGTATCTTCGTAAGATGAAACTCTCTGTGAGCGAATAGGTCGATCATCCCACGAAGGAGGTGAGGGTGCCCTGATAGTGACAGCTATAACTTCTCTGTATTGCTGCACTGAGGAACCATTGTGATCATCACTATGTGCTTGAGTTGTCTGTTCCTGTAAATCATCAGAAATCAAGTCTTCCTCACTGCTGGCACAGTTTTCATCCTCTGGAACATCCATAAAGCTTGATGTCGTTGATGCGTCAGCATTGTGCATGATGTCCGTTTCATGGAAGGCAGCTTCGTTGTCAATTTCCATGCGTTCATCATCCAAGCCACCGCCATTCTTTTCTGCCATCGCAGCAATATCATTTTCTATGTAGGATAGAGTCTCGATAGCTTCGGCTGCAAAAGCGTTTTCAGCATCCACGCATGGTCTTTCTTCTGGTGCTGGGTTTTCATTTGGTGCTTCAGAACTCGTTTCTTCTACTGGCAACGCACTGTCCTCGAACTCGCTAAAATCAGATTGGCTTTGTGGTTGGATTGGTCGCTCATCCCAGGCATAACTCGTTGTCTCTGGAAATGATTCATCTTCTTCCATTTCACTCGTCGCATCTATGTTCGGCTCCAATGACCCAGATATCTCTTCGCTGGTCATGGCATCAAATCCTTCAGGTTGTGATGTTGAGATAAAATTTTGTTCGTTGTTATGCTCGGCGACTTCTACGACAGATGAATTGTTTACCAACTCCGACGCCATCTTTGAATCGCCAGAAATGTCGGCTACAGTGTGTTCAGTTTCCGGAACTTCCAAAGCATCGGAGGTGTCTTGCTCAATTGGTTCTTGCTCCGATTCTTCCCACTCATCTGAGTGATTTTTCACATTCAGCGGTTGTTCGTCCCATGCATTCGGAGCGTGCTTTGATGATCCGACTGGCTGCTCATCCCAATGGAACGCAGACTTTTTCGATGCCCCGACGGGTTGTTCGTCCCAATTGAACGTGGAATTTTTCGATGTTCCAATTGGTTGCTCATCCCAAGCGAATGTCGCTTGCTTCGTAGTCTGGATTGGTCGGTCATCCCAAGACAATTTGGCTGGTTCTTTGTCTTGGACAATTGGGTTTTCTTCGTCCAGGTCAGAAGCACTACCAGTCTGGTCATCAGCAGCATCCTCTGTCGAGTCGCTTAATACCTCTCCATTCCCGTGGACAGAATCGTCAACGTCTTCTTCAACACCTGCTGCCATCGCTACATCCATCGCTTGGCCTGAATGAGTAGTAGCTTCGCTAACATCCACGTTCTCATCTGATGAACCGATTGGGTTACTATCAATCGTTTCACGCAAGTCGACATCCTCGTTGACTACCATTTCTTCAGGCATGATAGGACGAACAGAATCAACCTCCATTTCTTCCACTGCGTCCTCATCGTCCATATTTTGGGGTACATCTTCCATGGCTGATTCGTTCATCTGCTCTTCTGTCGTCACCGATTCCACTTCGTTCACGAAGGCACGCTCGCAGGCCTCAGAATGGTGGCCAGAGATTTCAACCAGCAGCTCCAGAGTATCAGTGCGCCACATGATCCACGAATCGCCCTGCTCTCTTCCACTGCCAACGATTTGCAGCCAGTCTCCGCATCGAGTCGAGATCTCCAGCACTTCACTGCGGTTGAATAATCCAACTGTCTCCGCCTCCCGAGACGGAAAGGCGCGAATGGCGATCTGAGCCTCCGCTGGAAGCGCCTCGTTCAGCGTGAAGAAGGAATGCGGCGCTGGATGGAAAGCACACAGCGAACAGTTAGTATCTCTTGCGATGCAGATTCCTTTCTGCAGGTCTGGTAGACGTACTTGAGCAGTCTTCGTGCTGAAGACGCGTGCAGACGAGCTCCAACTCGCGTCTGTCGACCCATACGAACCCGAACTCGTGATGCAGCACCTGCGCACGCGCGCCTTCGACCGCCAGAATGGCGTACGGGTGCATCGTATCTTCACGGCTCTCTATGAACGCAGATGGCTGGGTCGCTGGAGACGCGTCTTCATACACAGCCGCCTGTGCGACTGCTACATAACAGCAGCATCGGACACCTACGCAGCATTAATCCATTGTCAATCACCATTGCCAGCTCATGCAGACGAAATAGAAAGCCACATACCTGTCTGTTCCCACGGCACCAGCAACTTCATGCCGTCTGGAAGACTGGCCATGACGAATCCTTGCGCCGTGGTGTCCGGATCGGCTGTGGGAAGAGCGACCTGCAGCCATGTCTGCGGCGGCAGGCCGTCCTCCTGCTCCAGTTCGAAGGCCTCGGAGACCACGCTGAGCACCTGTCCCTTGACCACGCGGCCACACACGTCCGCCGTGCTGTTGGGCGCCGTGCGGATGCGCAGCACCGCCTTCTCCGGTAGCTCCGGCTGCAGCCCGTACCAGCGCATTTTCCCCACTTGCCGTGTCTTTCTCTGCCGACCGACCGCAAGTACCGTCACGGCTGCCAAAGCGCATACGCTGAACAGCAACCGGAGGCGTATATATGTATACCTTCTATCCGGATGCCGAATCAGAATAAGAATGTGGTCAGCTAACATTGTGAAAATTTTGAAATTTGAGAAGTGAGCCATCTGGGTTGAGGCATAAACCCGTGGGTTTGAATGAACCCATCGGCCGATCTTTCTTTTGTAGGGGCGTCAACTCAAAACCCAAGTAGGCAGCTGACCGTGAGAAGCCGAGGCCAGCTGCGCTGCGTGGGTGCTGGAGAATCCAAGCCAGAGCTCAAGGCACGAAGACGGAGCGAGGCCATTCGCCAAGATGGACATGAAGCGCGTGGTCGTGCGCTTCATGGTGCAGAAGGTCGGCAGCTTCGTGGTCAAGGACCGCGTGCTCTGCTTTGGCGACTACTCCTTCTCGACCTACGACCGCGACAACCAGCTCGTCACGAACACGTGGCCGTATGAAGATGTGGACGGATGCAGCCTCATGGAAGGAGAAACGGTGCGTACGGGTCGGCTGAAGCAGTCTACAGTAGCAACAACACGGCTCATAAAGATGTGGTTCTCTCATGTAGGACTTTGTCATTTACACGCCGCGCCATCGGATCAAGAAAACGGTGTATCGATGTAGTTTCCGCATGGAAGTGCTGGTTGCGCTCATGCGCCTGCGAAGCCAGCACCAGGCCAAGGCAATTGGAAAGGCCCCGCGTCCTGAGCTGGAGACTCATGCGTTCCAGTGCCTCAAGTACCTGAAACGCGGCTTACATTCGTCGTGCACTCTGGAAATCAGCCCCGTCGGCATTTACCAGAAGGACAGCGAAGACGAAGTGGTTTCGTACATTCCTTATCCCAGCTTCGTCTCGATTGATCTCATAAACGACAACGATGAGGCCATTGTGCTGAACCATGCCGAGAATTCGAGCTTGTTCCTAGTTCAAGACAAGAAGCGAACGGAGCTGGCTAGAGCCATCCACCGAGTGATTAAGTTGTACAACATGCAAGTGAACGAGTACGACAAAAAGACCATGGCCACAGCGTGCAAGGAAGACAAAATGCAAGTTGATGGACTTTCCTGTGAATTTCAAGTTCAGCAGGCATCTACGAGTGGGAAAGTGTCTCCACCACGAACTCTGTCGATTTCGGAGAAATATTTGACCGAGTACGTGGATCAAGACGTCGTGATATCGAGTCGACCGCTTTCTCGTATCTATGCGATCGTTTTGGTCCACGATTCCACGCAGGCATTTGAAGTCGTCTTTTCGGACGGAGTGCGACGAATATACTATTGCGAGCGACGGGAGAGAGTGGTGTGCGAACTGTTGACGTCATGCCATGCTCTCGGAAATCATCAAATAGATGTGACCTCAGCAGTGCCTCCCACTTGGATGAGAATGGTGCCGAGCAAAATCATTCAACAAGACGCAGCTCGTATTGTCACGAAAGTAAGAGATGCTAACGTCTCGGATCGAGAGCTTCGAGCTGTTCAAGGAAGTATCCTGCAGCAAATTGCAACACACGGCTACGGGAAGACTGCTCGTATGCAGCGGCAACTACCAAAAGGAATTGACGAAGAAATGCATTCACTCGCGCAGGAATTCAACGCGAATACTCCAACGCCTGGTGTGATTGCGCAGCCAAACAAACCATTTGAAAAGGCGGCATTTGTCGTCGCCAGAGAGATCCAAGATATTGTGAATCGACATGGTCCAGCTCACGAATTTGTGGTTACATATTTGCAAACCCTATACCGACTGATGAATGCGCCACCAGCAATCAAAGAGTTCGTTGGTATCATCATTGAGGTACGATTCAGGCAGCGTTTGGGCTTTCGGACTGTATCTTCACCTAACATTTCGCTTTGTGCTGCAGCGCCGCGAAGAATACATTGGCACCATTTCTGACATTTTGGCGTGCAAAAATTCATTATCTGTCTACTGGATGCTTATGGTTTTGCAATGTTTGTTCGAGTCCAAGGTGCATAAGTTGCAATGCCGCGATTTTTTCCTTTCGAAAAACCCTTTCGTCATTACTCTGCTCACGCTGTATGAAGAAGACATACATGTAAGGATGACATGTACCTCGACTTTTGCTTTATGTTTCTTACACGTCGCTTCTGCTATAGACACAGTTATACTTATCAGATTTACCGACAATGAAACTGTGCCAGCTGGTACTTTGCTTGGTGAAGACCAACGTTGAAAAGCAACAAAAGCGGTCCCAGACATTTTATGAGAATTTGGCTACAAAATTTAGGATGCTGCAGCGCATTTTATTTGGATTTCCGTCTCTTGGAACTGTCGAAGCTTGCGTTGGTATATTAAGCCGCATGACGAATAACCCATCGTCCATCATTGTTGGAGGGGGCACGATTATGGACAGTGCTTATCGAGTTGATCAAGTCCCTCAGCATTCGCTCACATTTGGTGAGAACATGAACTACGGTGTACCAAGCCAGCGTGGCGGAACAATTCTGTCATCAAGACATGGTGGAATCCATAATGGAATCCTTTCCAAAAACAGCAGCTTTTCGTTAATTCGTCGAGTATCTTCATCGTCGTCAAGTGGAAGTATGAATGGGAGTGCAAGTGTAGCCGTGCAAAATCCTGAAGTGCTTCTACGTCAGTATCGACTCTTTTTAGAAGCTGCCTGCGGGTCTTTGAAAAAGCGACTTGATCAATATAGCGACTCGATATCCCTTCGGCTTCGATTTCGATGTCGAAACGTGTTTTTACAAGAACTGATGAGTCATATGATGGGGAAGTTTGATGAATTTAAGCGTGTGTTTTTTGTCGAATGCTACCAATTCAGTGGATTTCTTGGCACATCAAATGGACAGCGCGAGAAAAGTGATTTATTTCTCACACCGCGAGCTTTGATTGCTGTCCGCGTCATGAATCGGTACACTCACGAAATTGAATATCGTTCTATTGAAGAAATCACAGAAGCAGCTGATTTTCCTGAAGCATTTATGCTGATTGTGAAACAAAAACCACAGTTTATCTACTCGGACGAAAGCAAAATGATTATTCAAAAGATAAAGGAGCTTGCAGGAGTTGTCGGTATACACTTACTTTCAACTTTGTGTGAGCGCCTTCCAAAACGCCCTGTCAAGATTTCGAGTGAAAAAGATGTGAAAAGGCTAGAAGGCTGTGTTGGGGTCCAAAAACGGTCCGGTAGTCATGGCTTCACTCGCTTTCGCAAGAAACAAATCTGCTTCGTGGATGGCAAGCTACTTGAAATTGATGGTGATACTGAAAAGGCATATCCATTGAAGGATTTGCGGCGTGTTATCGCACCAAGCTCTGAGCGATATGGTGGAGAAGCCTTGATATCATTGGAGTTTTGTGACGGCAAACGTACAGTCTACATTCCAGATGATGTAGAGATTTTTCTTGGCTTATTGTACGATGGTTATCTAGAATCAAAGACTTGGGGGGTTACGCTGGCACGTGAATTTTCACGTATCAATCCAAAAATGACCCCTCGCGCTCTAATGCACGATGAATCGGAGCGCCAGTTCTATTTGAACAACGACGGATTGTACATTCCGGTACACGAAGAGCTTACCAAGCAAATAAAGAAGATGAATGGTGAAGGAATGATGGCGACGTCAGCGACTGACAAGCTGATTTTTGCATTGGAGAGTCTGAACATGAATGTTGAAGCTGGTGATTTTGCGGGGAAACCGCTACAAAATCGAATCGGACAGCTTTCGTTCGGACCAATTTTAAGCAGCATGCTTGTTTTGGTACGTAAATTTATGTTTTTCGTGAAATGTTGCATTGACTAACCAAGTCGTTTTATTATTCTTATTTGTGCAGCTTCAGCATTCATGCAAACCTCCAGTGCGTTCAACGGAAGTGTCAGTGATCTTGGATGCATTTTGCAGAATTAATAACGGCAGCTACAAGATGGTGATCGACGCTGGTGACTCGTGTTTGGCCCTAATCCCAATACTTGCTCAGGTTTTGGTATCTGGTGAAACGATCGCAACAGTATGGTCTATCAACGCCATTCACTCAATGGTTGTGGACAGATCTCGCATGGCTGCGCACAAGGATGCCGAAAAGCGTATTCGGAATCAAATATTCGACCAAAAGAAACTGATTCAAATTCTTCTTGACGTCCTTGATCAGCAGAAGGGATGCTGCTCTCTTGCTGTCTTGAATCTCTTTATTGATGTACTGATTTTGTCAAGAGAACTCACAGAGAACAGTCATTTCGACACCATGATCAAAGCTCTTAGCACAAAGTATGGTCTATTGTTACAACTTGCAAATCAAAGAGAAAACGCTGGTCTAGCAATCGCCGGAATTTGCTTGTTGAAGATGATTGTTGAATTTGGTGATGCTCGTGGACGACAACGAGTATGCGATACTGCATTGGAAAGCGGTCTTACGGTGAAAGATATTTACAATGCTTTCTTTCATTCGCTTGACATTGGTCGAGAAACATACCAACGCATCGGGGCTATCTGGATTGTGTACCACAAGCCTTCATATGAATTATTGGTTCGAATGTTACCGCATGGCGTCCTTCGCATGATTTCACATCCTAGCACAAAGAAAATGATTCAAAAGGAGCGCGATGCTCGCTTGAAGGCTGAAGCCAAACGCAACAAAAAGAAGATAGCGAGTTCGGATGCTGAGAAACGCAGTATGGAATGGTTTATTAGTCGAGTTAATCGTCATCTTGTCCAAATGTTCCCCGAAAGCGCGTCAAATGTTGCAAAAGTAAAGGAAGACAACAGTCGAATCAATTATCCAGGGGAATCTGCGAGCGATTTGGGACTACTGTATGAGCTTTTAAACAAAGATTTTGTACTTCCGGATCTGATTTGGAACGAACAGACAAGGAATGAGCTTAAAATTGTATTGGAAGGGAGCATCAAAGCTTTTGAGGACCAAAATACTGCCCGGCTTGCTACTCCTGCGCTCATTGTTTCCCAAAAAATGGGCAAAGATCTACTGTGGAATCACAAGCAATTCAAAGTTCAGTACGAAAGCATCGCAAGAGAACCCCAAGTTGGACGATTTTATCTCCGAGTTATTCTTGAAAAAATTAAGGATGGGTCGTTGCAACTCAACAACGTAGCCAAAACACTTGAAGGCAATTCAGCTAATGGCAACCACAGCAAAATGAAGATTGCGGGTGTAAGCGACGACTTGTTCCATGCAAGTATGGAGATTGCGAAAGCACCTCTTAAGTTTTTCGATGAAGTATATCAATGCTGGCTTGAAAATTTGCACCTTGCGACGATTGGACAGTATGGCGCAGGGCAAAGAAATTCAAGTCGATGTGAAATATCTGACCTCGCACACACTGAAGAATATTGTGACTGGATGCTCAAAATTTTAGTTGAGCTTGCGCGAGTGTTTCCCTCCGTGCGTGTTATTGGCAGAAATCGTGCACAGTTCTTGATGAGATTGCTAGAGAGTTCCTTTCTTGCAGGAGAAATTGAAGATGTGGTTGAGCTAATTTCTCAAGTGAGTCATTCTAGCGAAGGAACTGATCAGTTTTGCTGCAAGAACACAGTTCTTCTTTTTCTCCATATGGCAACCCTTTCTCACCGACGACGAATTCGCATGGAAACCCAAATAGATGACGATGATGAAATTCCTATCATGGAATGGAGAGTTACGTCCAATACTGATCGCCTTTCGTCATTTTATCTGCCAACATTTTCAGAAGCTATGAATACGCGATACAACTTAAAGTGGAGAGTCAAACGTGTTCTCGGTGATGTTGGTAACGACTCAGTCGTTGATGGACCATTTTCGATCTTTGAGTTCAAGAACTACCTTGACAATGATTTGGCAAGTGTGCGTGATGGCACTGGGATTTTTGCTTGTTGCTGCTCTAACCATGACGAAAAAGACCAGAACGTCCATGTTTGGAAACCTCTTTTTGAGCTGCCTGAGCTACGATGGATGGAGCTGACCGATGTACCCGTTGAGCCGCTGGTAATTTCAACTCACGCGCTTCAAGTCTTGCGGAATTTTTTGGTAAATGAAAAAATATCGTCGTACGACGTAAATGTATGGCCATTGCCCATCGCTAAAAGTGTGGCATCCGGCCCTGCTTCTTTGGCTGCACTTGCTCAACTCTTACTGGTGAGTAACCGTACGATCAGAGCATTGGTCTGTGAAATTTTGGCGTCAGTGAGCGATGGAGCATTGGTTACCTTATACTCTTTTGGTACTTTTTTCTTTCTTTTTTCAACGGAAATCGAATCTGAAAATACTGTAGATTTACCGACGTTTGTGGATGAAGCAAGATTGCTTCAAAAGATCCACCGCATTCAACAGTGCAACGAAACTAGACCCGGACAGAGTTACCTGCTGAACTTGCTTCCAGAATCATTTGTCAATATTTTTGATACCGATACGCCTGAGCAAATTGCTGATATTTACACGAGCCGAACAACAGATAAGCGCGTGTTTTGGTCGGCAGCTATGCGAAAGCATTTGCAAGAGATGCTGGGTGAGCATATTGATGAATTCAAGCAAAAAATGGTGAGCGATGTCACAATAGCGTACCGTTACTTGCCAATCCCACCGATCACGTACATGGAACTATCTCATGATGTGTACTGCAGCGGGTATTACCTTTCGACAGTTGCTGAAACCGATATTGACATCAATGAAATCGAGGAGCCGTTAATACTGATGCGAAGCATCGAAGAAAAGTGGAGGTATCTGGTGGGGCGACAAATGAAAGGACTTGATAAGCCGCAGAACTACGCAAGTGCATTCAAGGTATTTGGCTGGGATGAAGACATGTCGTACTCGTTTACGGACCTTCGTGACAGATACAGAATATTGTGTCATGACGCGGTTGAGGTAACATCAGTGCGCCATGCGTACGAGGTATTGTTGGGTCGTCTCGAGAGCAAAGACGAAGTTGATTCAGGCCGCACTTCTGGTGACGTGATTGATACCATTCTTAAGTCGCAATTGAAGCTTCTGGAAAAATTTCCGGTTCAATTTCTTAGCTTTGAATCGAAGACGTTGGATCTTCTTCTGAAGTTGCTTCCAGATTCATCGGGTAATTCTGTCTCCGTTACGAGTCGTCGGTCTCTCTGCGAGACTTACGATTTTAGAGGTCTCTCCATGGAAATACTTCACCGGTTGCTATCTGCCGCTCCTCAAAATATTGATCTATTGCTAGAGGTTGAAGGATGCTGGAACCATATCATTGAAACTGTAGAAGATTATTCAACCGATTATGACGACGACGAAAAGCTACGTGGGCTTCATATTCTGAAGCTGATTGTAGATTCTGACAGCGGAAGAGCTTCACTCGTTGAAGTATCCAAGAACCAAGCAAATGGTGAGGCAATGAACAATAACTTTGGATTCGGAAATGATGACGAAGATGAAACTGGCTTCTTCTCAGCAACTGAGTACAATGGAGCTTCCAAGTCAGATTGTTCGAAGCAAATATTCATGTTACTGGAAAAAATGCTTCTTTCGAATGAGATCACCCGAAATGAAGAGCTGCAGAATCTGCTGTTTGACATTGTAACGTCCTTGTGCCGGAATCCTGTCCTTCAGGACCAGATTATGCTGTCAACGCGAATATTCTGGAAAGGATTGCACATTATTTTGACTGGTGCAGGTACTCCTTCTAGCGTTTACGGAACACAAAATGGACTTAGTGACCGTAGCCGAAGCAAACGCGATGAATTAGAGAGTGCCTTTCGAGCTATGAGAGGTCTTGCAATAGGACCCGATGGTCAAACCCCGACTAAAGGTCTTGATGCTCTGTCAAATCTGCTACCTGTGGAGTTCTTAAAATGTCTTGGCAAACCAAATGGTCATGATTTTTGCACAATTCTGGCGTCGGATATAAGTGAGCCAACGTGCATTTGGAACGATAACACTCGCTATGAGCTCATGCAATTGACAGAAGAATATTGCTGCGACAGGACTGGAGATGAACTGTCACTTTTGGAAAGTTCAATGAGCCATATCTACGATTGTCTCAAGTCAGAACCATTTGTTGGTGGCATATACTTGCTGATTTTACTTGAGAAAGCCACAGCTGATCCGTATTCGATTACTGCAGAGTCATTGCGTCCAAGCACTGCAACCGAATTCTTGGAATCCCTTTTCTTGTTTTTAAACGAAAATCGAGATCCCAAAACCGGTATTTATTCGGATACGCTTCCAGTACTCGAGTGCCTAAGCATTTTAGCAGATTTACCCGAATTCAGAGTTCCATTCGCCCAGTGCTTAGAAGAGCATGTGGATGATGTTGATGCCGTCAATGCGTCAGTCTCCGTTGCTACTCTGGGTAGATATTTGCTACCCTTTGATCGTGAGCAGGATGGAAAAGCAGTTTCAATTTCATCGCGCCGCTCATTGTCCAACTACGGTTTTAAGAAGAAGAACCAGAAAGAAGTCAACTCCGATGGCCTACCTTCAGCCATGATTGCTGAGTTTGGCAACCCAGAATATTTGTATCGCCAAGAGCTGGCGTTAGTGATTTTGATCAAGATCTGCGGGTTTCAGTGTGGACTGGAAAAAATGCTCGCTCCGTTTTGTCAGTACACGTGGGCTTTACAAGTTATCGCGGATCACTTGGGATATGAGCAAGCATTTTACGCATTATCGTGTCTAGCTGAATTGTGTGATACGTGCCTCGTAATAGCGCAATATGTTGAATCCAGTGGTTTATGGGTTGAAGTTCTGGGTATAGCACTTCAATCCAAACCGCACGTACTGCATGAGCACTTTCTACGCGCTGAAGCTCTACGTGAGCCCGCATTTGAAGTGCTATATGCCCTTTTATCGAAAGATTTTTCAATTCGAGAGCGCATGTACGCCGGTCTGTGCCGTTTCTTGCCGTATCCGATTGTGTACCAGATTCACTTAGATCCTAGCAATGCAACGAAATTCTTTGACGACAATCACGAGAAAAGCGATTTAATTTGGAATTCACACTGGCGAACAGAAGTTCGGAAAAAGTTGGACAGCATTATCACTCGAAACCGAATCCAGAGATCGAAAATCAAGCGTGATTCAGTGGAGCTAGACGATCCAGAAGATTGTGTCCGCTATCCAGAAAACTTTGTTGCTGGATTGTACTTAAATCGGTTTTTGTCGCGACCAGATCCTGAAAAGCTGACGAATCCGGCCTATAATCTGGAACTTCTTTTCACTGCATGGCGGGAGCAATTGGAGTCTTTGATGAGCTTCGACCTACAAAACCCCCCAGACAATCTGAAATCGACCGCTGATATGGTTGATAAGCTCACAACTGCAATGACGTTGATTATGCGAGCTCCCGTTCAAATCGAAGAAAACATCGCTAGTAGTCAAATGCCAGAGCAAATCGTCAAGCTTGTTCGGCATTGCAACAAGCATTTGATCACAAGCTTCCCATACCGTTGTGTTCTGCGTATAGCTCGTCGCCTCGTCCAATTCCCAGAAATGAGGTCGCGAGAGTTCTTGGAGTTGCTCTTTTGCCGTATCACAATGGAACATTCGGACATTCCAGCTTTGCTGAAGTTGGTGCGTCGCATTCTGGAAGCACGGAGCACTGCATTAGCAGAAGATACCAAGAAAACCGAGTCTCGATTTATTTTGCGCGATCTCAAGTATTTTGTCCCAATGGTGAAATACCTGGAAAGCATGATTGAGCGCAAGCAGGATATGGATAGCACGGTCATTTCGAACGTTCATCGTGTCATGCGAATCATCAAAACGGAACAGCAGTTTGGAACTCGAGAGGAGAATCTAATGTCCCAGAGTTTCATGGAGCGTGCGAGTGCGCGTTGGCACAACTTTACTTTGTCTGAAACTCATCTTTCACGCGGGACATCGTTGCAAGTGCCAGATGAGAAGGAAGAGAAAGAAGAATCTCCAAGCCATAATACCATCGCCACTCAACAGACCCTTGAACCTATTCTGTCGGCCACAAGCATGCGCAGCTTTGACGTAGACAACGAAAGAGAGACTTCCATTCACAACGGCACATTTAATGTGGATGAAGAGCGCGAGTTGAGTCTAACGGAATTCCAGCCTCCCCCTAAAAGCATCAACTACGATGCCGGACGCATTGAATTGCAAGATACAGTGGCTGCACCGAAGAGCTTCCGTTACGATGGCGACACTAAAAGCAAAAGCGTATCGCCACTGCCATCTCCGAAGTACATGTATTCGCGTCATGGCGCAGATTTTGAGCCGCAAGATACCAACTACCATTCACGGAAAGCGGTCCAATACCTTGACGAGAACGCGCATGTTCCAACAACGACTCATCGAGGTAGTGTCCCCGACTTGCGTGAAGAGAAGGCGTATATCGACAGTACAGTGACCGCATCCACGCAGCCAGCGTTCAGTCGTGACATTCCTCCTCCTCCTTCCATGAACGACTTCGCGTCGCAGTATATTGGCGCTCTTCCATCAACGCAGTCCCCGTCACAGGCTCCTTCCACGCGTCGGTACTCGCTGCTCGACAACTGGAAGCCTCCTGGCAGCGTTCAGTCCACCAACTCGTCACTCACGTCGCTCACGATCTCCAGACGCGGGCGACGCGCTGCCGCCGTCTACAGCCGACGCAAGTCCAAGGCCCCCAAGCGCTGGTTTGGATAGAGACTAAAAGTACATACCTTGTTTTGATAAAAGAGGTAAATTGAAGTTGGGTGGCTGACCATCACTCTTGAGCACGAGTGCGCGCATTGGGTTTCCCTTTCAGTTGATCATTCGCCAGGAGAGAGGAGTGGGGCAGGATGGCGCTCATGCGAGACGTCTTCCCAGCGCATCTGCTGCCGTGCTTCAAGTACGAGCGCATGACGAGGATGCAGGAGCATGTACTGCGACCAGCCTTCACGCGCACCGACAACATGGTGGTCTGCGCACCAACAGGTACAACGTGACGCTGGCAGCAAACATGCAGGAAGGATAAATTCAAATACCTGTGATATGTATGTGTCATAGGTTCAGGGAAAACTACTGTGCTGGAAGCTGCATTCCTTCAACAGTTCACCCAGGCGAACTTTGCTCAAGCAAAAGTCTTGTATCTCGCTCCAACCAAAGCCTTGCTTCACGAGAGGTAACGCAAGTAAATGGAAAATACTACAACATCGCATGATGATAGTGCTGTTTGTTTTGGTGCAAATTTAAGGCTACTCGATTGGACTACCAGATTTGGAGAGCTTACCATTGGGATGAAGTTTGTCGAGCTTTCAAGTGACTCAGAAGCTCAGATACAAGACGTTATCTATGACGCAAATGTGTTATTGAGCACACCTGAAAAGGTTTGGGTTGCTACTTTTTCAATTGGTTATCGATGTTTATAGTTGACACTACAAATCTCCAGTGGGATGTCATTACCAGACAACCATCATCACTTCGGGTAAATTTTGGTGGTTGACTGTCGATATAATTTAACTGCGAACCTGATATGTACCTTGAAATCTAGATCATCGCTGGAATGATTTGCTTGATGATGGTGGATGAAATTCACCACATAGGGGGTGGCAGTAGAGGAGCTGCATTGGAAGCAGTTATATGTCGAATGATGAATCTCTCAAGATTTTCGACTCAACAAAATTCGGCACGAAAATTGTGAGAAATGTCCCACATAATATGAAGCGAGTCATGAATATTGATGAGACCCTATATCCTAGACGCATCGTTGGTCTCTCCGCTACATTTTCAAACGTCGAAGATGTTGCACGATGGTTGAAATGTTCTGAAGATATGTGCTTCAAGGTAGATATTACTCTACCTTTTCTCATTTTCAAATTGCTAATGACGTTTTACAGTTCGGCAATGATTTTCGACCAGGTTTGTTGGATGATTGTGCTCTTCATGTTTATCATATGTCAAGCATGACTAATGTTGCGACCTCCAGTTCCGTTATCTGTTCATGTGTTTGGATTCAAGCCTGCAAAAAATTCTTATTTGTTTGATCAGTACGCCCTCAAAATCGATAAGTTATCACAAGTTTATTCTCTGAATGTATTTCTCATGGGTGTCATATAACAGAAGCCTGGATTGCTATGTCTCCAACGCAATACGAAATTTTTCGGATGGAAAGCCTACATTAATATTTTGCAACTCTCGAAAAGCAGCAATGCGTTTGGCTCGGTAAAGTAGGCACTGCGACACCATCACTCGCTATTATTTATGATGCGTTTGTTGTGGGTAGACTTCTATGCAGCGCGATGCACCAGGATTCAACCCAGACCAGCATTGTTTCTACCGTAAGTGCAGAGCCATCGCAGATCACTGCCCTTTGCTCAGCGAGCTCAAGTGTATAAGAATTAACGTTTGGTGTTAAGGACGAACTGGTTGACGCGAAGAAGGTCTATTTCAGTTATGTCAATGAATCCCAAAAAAATATTAATATGTAGATTTGAACCAGATCTCTGACAACAAAGAGTGGATTGCGGCTCTGCAATGTGGAGTTGGATATCATCACGCAGCCTTGACGCAAGATGAAAGGTTGATTCCTGAGAGAAAGTTCAAGTGTGTTTTGTGTCTTTCTTACTGTTTTGGAAAGATGTATGACAGAGAAATTATTCTGCGATGGCAAACTTCCAATACTCTGGTATGCAACCGAAATCTGTGTTGTTCGTATTCCGTCATCTCTGAACATCGTTTATGATATAAAGCTGCACAAGTACTCTCGCTGTGGGAGTAAATTTGGTAAGTGATATATATGCACTTCATCAGCATCATATCTAATGGGTATATGAAGCCTGCTCGATTGGTCATCATAAAATCTACTCAGATATATCAAGGAGCATCCGGCTACGTTGAGTATCCTATATCTAGCATTTTGCAGATGATTGGAAGAGCTGGGCGAGCTAGCCTTGACAGGTTTGGATGAATTAAAGAGCACACGCAGAAATTCGCGCACAAATTGTTTATTCTCTTCTTTAGCTGCGGCACTGCAGTAATCTTGACAGAAGCCAAAATGACGGAGAAATACGAGGAGTTATGCAGGTAAGTATGTGTGCACCAAGATAATGATCTATGTTTTCTTAAATGCGTACTTGAACAGAGATTCAAGCAAATGCTTTATTGAAAGCGCACTTTCAGCCAGTCTTTGCGAAGTACTCAACAGTGAAATTGTGTTGGGTGCAGGTCAGAAGACAAAATAAGAATTCAAAGAACTGGAACAGCTAACTAACAATTTTATGTTTCGTAGTTAGCAGTATTTCCGACGCTGTTTCATGGATGAAGGTGAGATGAAGGAAAATTATTTAGCATAGAGTTGCATACTAATTATCGCCTACAGAGCACATTTCTGTATGAGTCAAAATCGGCTGGACAGAATGATAGGACGATCGATACAACATTGGAAAAGTGCTGTAAAATGGCTGCTGAAAAGCTTTGCGCCTTCGAAATGGCGAAATTATGCTCCGCGACAGAAGAGCTAAAGCCTACAGTACCTGGAATGTTGATGAGCCAACATTACGTCTCATGTGATACTATGAAAAAGGTCATGCGATTGGATGAGCAACTGATTGGTACTGTGACTCTACTGCGAACGCTATCGAGATGTAGCGAGCTGCAGCATCCCTTGCGTCGGAATGAAAAAGCTATTTTAACTGAAATTAACGATACGAGAGCACGATACCGAGAACGCAATGAGGCCAACAAGCATCAAGTGGATTCGGACGAAATGAAGAGTAATGTTTTACTTCAAGCTGCTATTGGAAGAATCGATGTCAAAGATCATTCGCTACGGCAAGAAATGATGAAAGCATTAGAAAGCGCAGAGCGAATTTTGAAAGGTAATGCTTGCCTGTCATATTATTTTTTATTAAAACATTTTTAATTAATAATTTCTTGTGTAGCTGCAATAGATTTTTTGGCATTCAAAAAACGTGGGCAAGCAGTATGGACCGCGTTGATGTTGTGGCGCAGTATGAAATTGCGTGCATGGGATGAAAACGGAGGTGCTATGTGTCTCCAGCAAATTAAAGGTGTTGATTCTTCAGCTGCAACAGCTTTAAAGTATATTGGTATCCGCAATATCCGTCAACTAGCATCTGCGGATGTGGACCATCTCGTGAAATTCCTTCGGCGAGACCGATGCGAATGCTCTGCGCTGGTGAAGAATGCATCTGTAATCACTCAATTCGCTGTAAGCACCACCGTGGCAAGCAAGAAGGTTGTAATTTCTGTATCGAAAACGAGCGTGAATCAAAAAGGGGCAGACTCTCAAGAGCAAACTTGTACAATATTGGTATGGTCAAACTGCGAGTTGTTGCTGTTTCGTGAAGGTGTACATCCCCCAGCAGAACTTGAGGTGTCTGTACAAGCCGTCAACGATGTCGACGATATGATACACGTTCGATTGATGCATGATCAATTTGTCGGACTCGATGAAAAGGTCGATCTTGGTATGTCATCTATTTTGGCAAAAACCGAAGCCATTTTATCTACTTCTACGAGCAAGACAGAGCAAAAGCACGCATCATTTTTTGATAGCTCGCAAGAAACAGTGGTCGAAGATGTCCTTGTACATGGGAAACGGGATCCTGAGCCCGTGATGCAAGATAGCGGCATTATGATGGCTATAAAAAAGCTTGAAAAACACCACGCAAAAGCGAAGCAACAAAAAATCGACATTTTCTTCAAACAGAAAAAAAATCGAAAGCCACGGCAGCTTGAAAAATCCGCCTCGACGGATAACATCAAATCATTGGTCGATCATTTTCAAGACGATAATTTAACGCACCGCAAACTCCGACGAACCAACAAAGATACAAACTCTGTCTCGAAGCGGTTCGTACACCATATCCCTTCAGATATGGTTCCTGCCAAAATCAAAGACAAGAAGTGCATCGACCCTCAATTCGACCAGTCAATCGTTATAGATAAAGATTATCGGCCAAAGAGAAAACGAACTGGGGCAAGGAACGAAGCATTTACGAATCCGTTCACACAATTCACACTCTCAAACAAGAGGAAGGGTGTTACCTCTCACTCAGGCAGTGAAATGAAGGTTAATTCGTCTGTATTCACCAAGTCAATTGAAGGTGCGAATGGATCAAAGTGCAGCTTTGGTATTCGGAAATTATGCTACTCGCTTTTCTAATATAATGTACGGCCTGCAGCTGTGCGCGACGTCAACGCTACGCAATATGCAGAGCAAGCCGAATTTGATACCACTGCCTCTGTTTTCTCGCGCCCGTTCTTCCACACATACGTAAGAAATAAGGTAATGGGCATACTCATGAGAATGGGCAGTGAATTCCTTTTTGTCACAATGTTTGATTGCTGAAAATATAGGAGAATGAGAATACATCCGACGCACGTTTGTCAACGCTCGACTATCGACTGATGAATCGGAGTCTCGGGCCAGATAATGGGAGCAAGAAGAAGGGTGTTGGTGCTCACTGGGAAAATGATGCCAGCGTCGCCCATGCAATCAAGCCAAAACTGGTACATATGGTTCAAGACAGAGAAGATGACATCGTGGACTCCATTTTCTTTTAGTTCTATCGTGGGTGGCTGGCTAGGTAAATGCATTATCTATTTTTTTATTTGTGTGAACCACAATATCTCGATCTTGTGTCAGTATGAGGAATCGATCTTGATCTTCCTGAACAGTCGCAAATCCTCAGTGCCGTTGTACAAGCCGCAGAGCAACATCAATGTGGATCCGTCATGGCCTGCTAACAACGTTTGTGGCACTGATGGCGATTTCGATGCAGTCTGCGACAAGTGTTCAAGCGATTGCTACTGACGGTGGTGTGGTGGATCCATCTCTATGTGGAGAGGACGTGAACAAATCCACTGGCAGGCTCAACGGATTGTACTATATTTTGTATGAGTCGACACTTCAGACTGGTCAAGCGAGCGATTCCGACGCAATTCCGATCATTCTGTGGCTCTCCGGAGGTCCTGGTTGTTCTGGCCTTGTCGGGTCGCTCTTCGAGTTTGGCCCTTGCATTTTTGATGATGAAGACGACGCTCTCCGATATAATCCATACGCATGGACGACGCTGGCGCACGTACTTTACGTGGACCAGCCCATGGGTACAGGCTTCAGTGGATCTCTCGTCGGATCCGTATGGACTGAACAGAATGCAATGCAAGATCTGCGCGAGTTTCTTGATCTGTTCGTTCAGCAAGACCAGAGATTTCAAGATAGCGATCTGTACATCTTCGGAGAAAGTTTCGGTGGTCATTATGCACCCGATCTTGCAGCTAGTTTACTTCGCGAAGACTACAACCGATGGCGCCCTCGGTTGAAGGGAATCGGAATTGGCAATGGAGTTGTGTCACCAAAAGCACTCATGAACTCACTAGTTGGATTCGCTTTGACAAACAATTACGACCAAGAAATTCTCGGTGACACTGAACGCGCCATGAGAGTGTTTGCACAGGACTTCCGCAAGGCGTCAGACAATTGTACTGAACACCACGACACCAAATCCTGCAGTGACGCCGTGAGCCTGTACCGATACGTATCCGGTCTGCTAAATTCGCTTGTCGTTGGTCGTGGGCGTAACGTGTACGACATGCGCCGCACGTGCCACGTGGATGACGACCTTGGTCTGTGCTATCGCTTTTCCCGCCTCGAATCCTTCGTCAACCAGGATGCTGTGCTTATGTACTTTGGCGCGCCGAATCGACACTGGTCGGTTTGCAACTTCAACCTCACGCAAGAGATGCGCGAGCTGGACGACATCAGCGAAAGCGAAGATGGAGTGCGGTACCTCTTGGATCAAGACGTGCGTGTGCTCGTGTACGCAGGCGACGCGGATTCGGTCGCCAACTGGATGTCGCAGGACGAATGGACTCGTCTGCTACCCTGGAAACACCAGCAAGCCTTCACGAACAGCCCGCTGGCAGAATACGAAATGGATGGAGAACCCATTGGGCAGATGCGGAGTGCACACGGACTCAGCTTTGTGCGCGTCTACGAGGCTGGTCATGTAGGTCTTCACGTCTGTTTTTTTGTCGGGCTTGTGCTAAATGTGTCTCCTTTTTTTATTGTGTAGATGGTTCCTCGTGATCAGCCTCTAGTGGCGCTGAAGCTGGTGCGTGAGTTCCTATACGGAAACACGGCAGCTGGGCTCTTGAGCTGAACAGCGATCGATGCACATGAGGTTTCATGATAACACACGCAAAAATGATTAACTTAAAATGCACAAGCGCCTGGAAGACCAGCTCGATATGATGGACCTCCTGTCTAGGACCTCATGCGGTCTTCATTGCACGACAGGCAGAAGATGCGGTCGAATTGCTCCTCGCAACTGCACAGAAACAAGAAATGGCGTGTCAGCTTGCCATTCATCCATTCAAATGACACAGATCAACAAGACTCACTCTATGGTGGAGCAGCTGGTGCAGAACTTCTGGCCACAGTGCTCACAGTCACGGGCGCAGCATGAGCCCATAGCACGCTCACAGTGCGTGCACTGGTAGCGCTCTCCATGAGTCATGGGTCGCTTTTGCAACCCGCCGTCGCAGACTGCGCAGCAGATCAGGGCGGGCTTCGGCGCATCGGCCGCCACCATAGCGCGCAGCTGTACGCTGTGCTTCTTCATACGCGCATTGGTAGCTGCCGCCGACATCATGCGCGTGAGAGCGTCTGTGTGCACATGAACAATGATGAGCATTACTTATCAGCCACCCCCGTCATCAATATGTCAGCCAATCACATACCGACAGGCATGGAGCGGTCGCGACAGCGCTTGGGGTGGGCCATGGGCGGCTGTGGGTTGAGCTTCCAGGGCGACATGAAGGAGCAGTTGGGCGTCTGTCTGGGGGGCGACAGGCACATGGCGCTCGGGAGCTCCACGTCGTCCGACTCGCGCTGGCGCTTCATGCTTCCAATGAGGTTCAGCTCTGAGGATGGCGGGAACCAGAATGGGGATGGCGCGCGTCCGGAAGGCCGGGGGTCGGGGTGGGGCAGATGAATGAATGATTCATGTGAGCCCACCAGGACGAATGAAATAAAACAGTGTTGCTTTCAATCGTATACTCTTTTCTATAGAAAATGCAGGTCGGTCGTGTACAATTCGGAGTATTAATGTCGCCAGCTGTTTCAAACCAAAACCACACAATCGTTAGTGCCATCCGCCATTCCCGCGCGCGAGTGCCCATCAAAGCAACGTACATTTTGATCTTGCGATCCTTGCTGCCGGACGCCACCTTGTCTCCGTTGGGGCTCCAGTCCAGCGCGTAGACCTCGTCCTCGTGGCCCGAGAGCGTCACCTGCGCGTTCTTGGGCTCGGCCAGCGACCAGATCTTCACGGTCGAGTCCTTGCTGGCGCTCACGATCAGGCGCGAGTCGCTGGACCAGCACACCTGGTACACGGCGCCCACGTGGCCCGTGAGCGTGGCCACGAACTTGCCGGTCTGGCCGTTCCAGATCTTGACCTTCTTGTCGAAGGACGCGCTGGCGAAGTAGCGGCCGTCGGGCGAGAAGCACAGGTGGTTCACTGGCTGCTGGTGGCCCGTGAGTCGCTCCAGCGGCTTCTTGTTCTCCGCCGGCTCCCAGAAGAAGAGCGTCAGGTCGTCCGAGCCGGAGACCAGGCGCTCAGGCTGGTTCTTGCGCACGGCCTGGTAGCGCTCCAGCGCGGCCTGCTGCATGGCCTCGCGCGTGGCGTGCGTCTTGCCCGTGTGATCGAACGGGCCCGTGCGGCAGACGTAGTCCACGTTGAGCGCCAGCGTGTTGATGCGGTGGCCGTGGCCCACGAGCGTGCGCACGAGCTTGCCCACGTGCTCGCCCTCCATGGACCAGACCTTGATGGTGCGGTCGCGCGACGCGCTGTAGAGCAGGCCCTCGCCGCCCCACTTGATGCACTCGACCGAGTCCGTGTGGCCCGAGAGCGAGGCCACAACGCGGCCCGTGCGCGCGTTCCAGACCTTGATGGAGCCGTCCTTGGACGCGCTGGCGAACTGCTCGCAGCTGGCGTTGCGGTGCATGGGCTCCCACGACAGCGAGTTCACCCACTGGCGGTGGCCCTTGAGCGGCTGGCCGATCTGCTTGCCCGTGTTCGGGTCCCACAGACGGATCTCGCCGTTGCGGTCAGCCGACGCGAAGCGCTCGCCGTCCGGAGACCAGGCCGTGCACAGCACGTGGTGCTTGTGGCCGCGGCCCGTGTGCTTGGGCATGCACGTGTTGGTGTCCCAGAAGCGCACGGTCGCGTCGCCGCCGCCGCTGGCCAGACGCTTGCCGTCCGGACTGAAGCTCACGTGCAGGATGGCCTCCGAGTGGCCCTGCAGCGTGTCGCTGCATCGCGTGACCGGGCGCACGCGGAACACGGCCAGCGGCTGGAACGTGATGGTCAGCGCCGTTTCGGTCGAGAGTTTCTACAGAGCGATGGAGACAGAGTGAGCTTCAAAGACAGCGGCAGACGCTGTGGCTGTGTTAGGCTTTACCTGCTCTTCGACCGTGTCCTGCAGCGACTTGGTCACCTCCGTGTCGTTCACGAAGAACGAGTACGGCACCTTGTTCTTGCCGTTCTAATGGATTGCGATCGTCAGTCATCAACCCACAGCAAACGGCCGCTGGAGTTGCCAGTCTGTACCTGCATCAGCTCATTCACGAGCTCCTCCATCTGGCGCACATTGGAGCTCAGTGGGATGTCCAGTTGCGGCCCCACGCTCGATCCCTACGCAGCGATCCGTGTCAGCTCCAGTCTATGCCATGGCATGCGCATCAGCCGACGCATGGATACCTCTTCGCTCTGGAACTGCGCGATGATGGACATGGGCGTGTCGTCCTCGTCGTCGCTGTCCTCCGCATCGCTCTGCAGCTGCTCGTCCTTCACGGCCACAGCCGCCGCCGCTTGCTCCGTCTTGATCTTCTTCCGGCTCGGCTCCCCTGCCACCATGATGCTAATGACCTTTTGACATCCCAAACCGTTGGTTGGCAAGGTAATTTACGCCTCGCTGTAAATTACGTTCCCATGCGAAAGAAACGCAGGATAGCTTGCACGCGTGTCGCGCGAAGGTCGCTCCAACGGAAGCAACCCACCAACCGCAGACGGGATGAAGCTCTTGAAGCAGCAGATCAGCGAGAAGGACGGCGGCGGCTTCGTGGTGCTGCGCGCCGAGGAGCCGGAGGACATGTGGCACGTGTACAACCTCATCCACGTGTCCGACTCCGTCAAGACCACGACCATCCGCAAGGTGCGGCGGCCTCTGCGGGCCTGTGGCCTGGATGCTCGAGTCTGATCCCATGTGATGGTGCTACCTGTAGGTCGTGAAGGAGGGCGCCACGGGCTCCACGAGCAGCCAGCGCGTGCGGCTGACGCTGCAGATCGAGGTAGAGCAGGTGAACTTCGACCCGGCGCTGTGCGTGCTGCGCATCAAGGGCAAGAACTCGATGGAGAGCCCGCACGTGCGGCTGGGCGCGTACCACACGCTGGACCTGGAGATGAACCGCGACTTCACGCTGTACAAGTCCAGCTGGGACGTCATGGCGCTCGAGCGCATAGAGACGGCGTGCAACATCGCCAAGCGCGCGGAACTGGCGGCCGTGGTGATGCAGACCGGCCTAGCGCATCTGTGCCTGATCAAGGGCCACATGACGGTCATCAAGGCCAAGATCGAGAGCAGCATCCCCAAGAAGCGTGCCGGCAGCTCGGCCCACGGCAAGTCGGTGGAGAAGTTCTACGAGAACGTGGTGCGCTCCATCAAGCAGCACATCGACTTCAAGCTGGTCAAGTGCGTGCTGCTGGCCAGTCCGGGCTTCGTCAAGGAGGACTTCTTCAAGTTCATGACGGAGCAGGCCGTGCGCCAGGACGACAAGCTGGTGCTGGAGAACAAGAGCAAATTCCTGCTCTGCCACGCGTCCTCCGGCCACAAGCACGCGCTGGACGAGGTGCTGAACGATCCGGTACGTGCTGAATCGGCCCAGAGACTGAGCGGCTGAGAGGCTCATAACGCTGATGCTGTGATGACAGGCCATCCAGTCCCAAGTGGCCGACACCAAGGCCGTGGAGGACGTCAAGGCGCTCGAGACGTTCTTCGCCATGCTGCACCAGGACCAGGACCGCGCGTACTACAGCTACAAGCACGTGGCGCGCGCCAACGAGAACATGGCGATCGAGACGCTGCTGATCACGGACGAGCTCTTCCGGCACCAGGACCTCGCCACGCGCCGCAAGTACGTGGATCTGGTCGAGAGCGTGCGCGCCAACGGCGGCGTGGTGCGTCTGTTCAGCAGTCTGCACGTCTCGGGCGAGAAGCTAGGCCAGATCAGCGGCGTGGCCGCCATCCTGCGCTTCCCCATGCCCGAGATCGAGGAGGAGGACGCCGAAGAGGACTCGGACGACGACGTCGCGGAGCTGAACGAGAGCGGCGTGGGCGACCTGTCCATGGACGACCTGTCGTGAACTAGACTCGGAGACGGTAGATGGCATTAATGGGAATTTAGCTACGCCAGAGCGTTCTGCTGCGCCACGAGCGCACTCACTTTCTTCTCGAACGTCGGCGACGCGATGCGCTCGCCAATGGCCGCGAAGGGGTTGGACATGGCGTTCACGTACAGCTTGTGCAGCTCTGCGAAGAACTGGGCGGGAGTCAGTCAGGCGCAACAGCCAGCAGCTCAAGGCAGTAGGTCTTACGGTTCGCAGCTCCGATTCGCGCACGGGCGAGTCCTGCATGATGGCTACGAACTTGACGGCCGTGTTGGTCACGTACCCATATCTGCGCATGATAGAGAGCGTTAGATCCACTGCAAGAGACTGAGAACGACGCTGTGCGTACACGCGGTAGTCCTCGATGGGGCCCAGGAAGCCCAGGTACATGTCGTCCTTGGCGGTCGAGACGCCGGCCTGCCGCATCTTCTCGTCCACGACGTCCAGCGCCACGTGCGCGATGTAGTGGAAGCCCAGGTCCTCGTCCTCATCGAACGTGCGGATGTACAGCGGACTGTTCTGTGGCCAAGAGAGTCAGTGGGCCATGCGCGTCAGACACAGAGAGACTCACGCACCGACGCGCCGATGACTGCGACGCATGAGATCATCGTGACTTGTGGGAAAATGTTGCACGAAGGTTCCGCCTACGGGGTATCAGGTTCCTCGTCTGAGAACCCCGAGTACTCGTCCGTCGTGGTGGTCCTAGCAGTGTCCAGCGATGGCTCTTCATGTGGCCGCTCTGCCTCGGACGGCTCTACACTCAAGGCCTCATCATGCGCTGACTCTGCTTGGGTTGGCTCTGTGGGCTTTCGCTGCCTTCGCCACAGACGCTGGATCGCGTTGGCCGCTGCCTCCCGCGTCTGCTGCAGACCGTGGGCTATCGAGTGCCCTGCCGCTGTGACGTGCTCCCCAGCAGTCTCCACTAGCTGCTCACACACGTCCAGAGCGTGATCGAGAGCATCGCCAACATGGTCCAGCAGTCCTTGGCCGCCATGTGCATGGTGCTGCTCTGCTTCTGTTGTCTGCGTCTGTTCATAGTACGGTCGCTCCACTGGCTCCTGCTCCACTGCGGCAGCTATTGGGCCAATGGCAATCGCTGCTGCTGAGTACTCCACCGGCAGAAGGAAGCCCTGGACATGCTCCGCAGTGGTCGCATTGCTGAGATCTGGCGTTGGAGCAGTTTCGATCGGAGGCTGAGCAACAAAGCCGTGGGGCTCATCCAGCTCTTCACGGCGCTCCACGTCTTCTGTGGGAGAATCGATCTGAAGCAGACTTGCATTGGTCACCTGCGCCGGAACTGACACCTCAATGTCGACCACAAAGCCCTGTCTGTGCTCCTCAACCGATGCGTCCTCTTCAATGGGATCCGCATCAGACTGGACGCCATGTCGGTGCTGCTCTGCTGGCTGCATCTGCTCGTAGTAAGGCTGCTCCACTGGCTCCTCCACTGCTGCGGAATACTCAACCGGCACAAGAAAGCCCTGGACATGCTCCCCAGTATCATGCCCTGGATTTGCATCGACTTCCCGTGAGTTCAAATCTGGCGTCGGAGCAGCTTTGATTGGAGGTTGAACGTCCACAACAAAGCCTTGGGGCGCATCCAGCTCTTCACGGTTCTCAACTTCTTCAGAATCGCTGGTCTGAAGCAGTTCCGAGTTACTCACCTGCGTCGGTACTGACACCTCAGAGTCGATCACGAAGCCCGGCCTGTGCTCCTCATCGCTCTGCTCCAGCGATGCGTCTTCTTTGTTCTCCACGTCGTTTGCAATGGGATCTGCATCCGATGGCTCTGGATTGGTTTCAGACTGTTGAGCGTCGTGATTCTCTGCGGTTTCGGGTGCAAATTCCTCCTCGTGCTGCAGAGCGGACGGATCATTGTCCTCAAACTCGTCCTCTTCGTAGTGTGGAGCTTTCTTGACCACATTCTCATGGTGCTCCACGTCAGAAGGCTCGTCGTCTTCGTCCCTGAAATCTTCCTCATAGTGCGGAGCTGCTGTCTTGCTCGCATCCTCTGCTTTCTCATGGTGCTCTGCGTCCATGGATTCGTCAACTTCGTCAGAGTCCATCGCTTTTGGCTGTTTGCTCATGCCTGGCTTCGCTGCATGTACATCGTCGTCTATTTCATATTGGTCGTTGTCGCTCGCATCTTCGTATTCAGCAGCCGCTTTCTCAACCTCCTGGAGTTCCCCCACCAGTTGCTCCGGTGCTGACTCTCGGGGCTTCTCTACTGGTACAATGGCATCTGAGTTGGCCGTGACCTCTTGAGCTGGAACAACAGGAAGCTCTTCCGATATGCATCTCTCTTCGGTCTTAGATCCCTCTGTCACTGTGTCTGCATCTGCTTCTCCTTCCACATTGCCTTCCTCCGCTGGTATCTCCTGTGGTTCAGAATATGGCTGGTTGGTGTTGGTTTTTGCATCCTCGTCTTCTCGAGTCGCCTCTTCTTCTGGTGGAAGCTGCTTGCTGCTCAAAGCTGGTGTCTCTATCGCCACTACGGATACGGCCGTTTGCTTCTGCTCAAGCGCCAGTCGTTCTTCTCGTTCTCTCGCAATGCGCTCTTCGCGCTCAGCCTGCTGCTTCTGACGCTGGATCAAGAGCTCTACCTCTCGATGCGCCTTGGCTTCTCGAGCAGCTCGGATGTGCAGATTCTCGTTCAGCTCGCACTCCGCCTCCAGCTGCGCCAGTCGCACCTGCTTGAAGTACTCCGCTTCCAGTGCCCGACGTCGCGTCTTGGTCACGAAGCTCTCTTTCTTGGGCTTTTGCGTCGTGGGCTTGAGGATCTGCACGCCAGGCGCCACCGTCTCATGGTCAGTGAACTGCTTGCTGATAGTCGCTCTCATGCTAGGCGCAGGTGTTGGCGCTGTGTGTCGTGCAGACTCAGCACTGGAAGAACGCGTTTGCTGCTTTGGCGAGTGGCGTTGCGACCAAGCGGAAGCGTCATGAAGCTGATTGCTGCTGACGAACATGCTGCGATCGCCCAGTCGGTCGCTCTCCAGAGCCGCTCGGAGCCGAGCGATCTCAATATGGCACTCCTCCAGCTCCACCTCCAGCTCTCGCTGCCGCAGGAACTTGCTGTCAAGGGCTCTGGCAATCAGATCTACGCTCTGTCTACAGTCAAAGCGAGAGAGGGAGACGTACCTGCTAAAATGCAGTCGATCCAACTCCTTCTTGCGTTCCTCAGCCAGCGCCTCTGCGTGCGTCGCCTAGCACCACCAACGGAATCAGCAGACTCCGATACAACACACGGAGGTTAGATTGACCCACACGCTGCTGCGTATCCATGACAAGTCGCTCGATCAGCTCCTGCTTGCGCGTCTGCGTCAGTTGGTCGTCTGGCGGAGCTCGCAGCACCGCAAACACACGCTGGAACTGCAGAAAGGGTCAGTGATGCTTCAGTCTCCTGCCCCAGTGCACGTACGTCCTTGTCTCTCTTGCGCAGCGTCTCCTCCAGCTTGCGAGTCGCGGTCTTGAGCTGCAGCACCAGCTCCTCCTGCTCACTGCGGCGTCAGTCTCGGTGCCAATCCAGCTTCAGAGTCAGACGCACCGACTCCATGAGCTTCCTCTTGGTCAGCGCCAGCTCCTGCTTGGTGCGCTCCCACTCGCGTCGCTGCTCCTCCGCCTGCACCAGAGCCCAGAGCGTCAGTCCACAGACAATAGAGACCACTGGAGACACAGCGACTCACTGTGACGTGCTCGTAGCCGTGGCTGCTGCGCTTGACCATGAGCTCCGCATGCACTTGGAGCCCAAGAGGTGCGCTCTCGTGTGGTCCACACGTTCCTTCCGTCTGCCATGAAGCGACGCGGATCCAGATCCGAACCGGATGGGCGAAGCTCCAAGCTGGCGCTACATGTGGGGCGCCAAGGTCAAGATGCCGTGCGACATGGAGGACGACGTGCTGGAGGACGCCATCAAGCGCGTCACGTCGCGTCTGGGCACGTACGACACGGAGGAGTGGGAGAAGCAGGGCCTGGCGGTGCGTCCGCTTCCTGATCTATGGACATGGAGACCAAGAGACTGATTGACTGTGATGGACAGGTCTGCGAGGAGCTCAAGGCGCATCTGGACGCCACGTGGGACCCGCACTGGGTCGTGTGCATCGGCCGCAACTTCGGCTCGTACGTCACGCACGTCACGCGCAACTTCGTGTTCTTCTACTACAACGAGAAGGCCGTGATGATCTACAAGGCCGGCTGAGTCAATCCAATCAATGTATTCCTTTCTCTCTTCTCTCTACTCTTCCTTGCGGGAGCGAGCCACGAACTCGTTCACGTCCACGCCGCGCGACTCGCACACGCCCAGGCCGATGGCTGACCAGTCGAGATCGCTGCGGCCCTTGGCGCGCTCGCTCAGGAACCGATCGATGAGCGCCGAGAGGAACGGCATGGGCACCTTGGCCCCCAGCGCCATCTCGTGGGCCAGCCGCTGGTCCTTGTAACCCAGCTCCAGCGCGAAGCCGCCGGGTCGGTGGTCGCGCTCCGACACGCGCTGGCCGTAGCCCTTGTGCACGACCGAGTTGAGGAACGTGCCGCTGTAGAACTGCATGGCCTGCACGCGATCCACGCCCTGGGACTCGGCCAGGGACAGCGCCTCAGCCATGGACTCGATGGCCGACGCAATGAGGAAGTTGCCGCAGAGCTTGACCACGTTGGCGGCCCCGGCGTCCTCGTGGCTGAAGGTGTAGACCCCGGCACTCGTGCACTTGAGCAGCTCCGTCGCTGCGTTCACACTGCTCTTCTGCGAGCCCGAGATGACGAAGTTGGCCTGCATGGCCTCCATGCCGTCGGGGCGCGCGAAGATCGGTGCCGCCACGTACGCCGACTGCGCGGCCTTGTGCTCTGCGTCCATCAGTCGAGCGGTCTCGGGCGATACGGTGGAGCAACTCACGTGCATGGAGCCAGGAGCGAGATGCGGCAGCAGCTGAGACGCCACATGACTGAGCACCTGGTCGTTGGGCAGGACGGAGAACACGGTCGAGACGCTCTTGGCCACGTGCTCCACCGATTCGCCACCCTGTGCGCCGAGCTTCACGAGCCGACCGACGCTGTCCGCATTGGTGTCGAAGCAGACCACTTCATAGCCGCCCTTGAGCAGGTTGTGCGCCATGGGGAAGCCCATGTTGCCCAGCCCAATGAAGCCCACGGTCTTGGACGTCTTGGCTACACATTGTCGCAGATTACGCCTTTGTCAGCCAATTGGGAGCGAAGAGAGCTGGCAGACACATAGGCAGATGCGGATACGTACTGGACATCAGACGTCGCATGCTGCTGCTGGCCAGAGAGAGAGAGCGGCGGGGGACCCAGCGCTGCTGCATGATGATCTCTTGGGGGACTTTGGTGGAATGGCCCTTGATGGGCAAATACTGATAATGTCAGGTGATCCTCAGAAAACGCATACCCTGTCATTACCGTCTTCCCTGAGGAATCCCCATTGGATGTTACAAAGTGTGACATATACCTGTATGAATGAATACTGGCGCAACCATATGGTACCACGCACATTCAACAGGTTCAATTCAAGCCAAACCAAGCCGGGCCGAGCCTTCCCCGCCCCGTCCCTGCTAAACCCGCCGCAACGGGTGGCAGATACCGATTTCGCAGTCATACCGGTTTTTCTCCCGCCCGAGAGATTTGAAGCCCATGACGAAACGCAGCGAGAGCTCTGCGGACGATTCCGACGACCACCACGCGGGTTTGCGGTCGGGGGCCCAGGCCTCCTCGGCCGCAGCTGGGGGCGTGGCGGTCTCTGTGACCGCAGGCGGCTCCCCCGCGGCCGCACTGGTGGCTGGACCGGCCTCCATCTCGGCCGTGTGGGCCTACTTCGACAAAGACGCGCTGGGCAACGCCGTGTGCAAGTTCTGCGACCGCGTGATCAAGGGCCACCACTCGTCCAACCTGCTGTCCCACCTGCGCACGGCTGGCCGCACGGACCCGGCGCATCAGCAGGCCAACAACGTGTGCGAGGAGCACCGAGAGAACAAGCGCCACCTCAAGCGCCAGAAGCTGGCGCCGACCGTTGCGCATGCGCCGCATGAGGCTGCGGCGGCCTACCACGGGCACCCGCAGGCCGCATCTGGCAACAATGCGACCATGGCGGCGCTCCAGATCAAGCGAGACGGAAGCCCCAGTAGTCTGTACCCAGCCACGATGTCGACCATGGCCGCCATGGCGGTGCTCTCCAAGGAGCAGCGCGACGGCTTTGGCTTCCAGCCCATCGCGCTGAGTCAGGACCAACTGGTGCAGGAGCTGGGTACGTCTGGATGGATCTCTAGTGTGGATGGCGTGGCTGTGTCTAATGGGCTCTCTCTGTGCAGCGCTGATGGCGCTGGTGGACAACCTGCCGCTCAACTTCGCCAGCAAGCCCGGCTTCCAGAACTTCATGACGCAGCTGTTCGGAGACAAGCGCGTGCAGCTGCCCACTGAAGACACTATGGCCAAGTCCATCCTCATGCTGCAGGAGAGCGTGCTGCTCACCACCAAGATGCTCGTCACGCGAGCCAAATCGGTACGCAGCGCTCTGTCTCGTAGTTCCCATACATGCATAGCTCACGCCCGCCTGTCTCTCTCGTCAGGTCGGCATCTCGCTCGAGACGTGGGGCCACCCAACTGCCACGGGCAGCTACCTGGCTGTCAAGCTCCACTTCAGCATCAACTTCCGCGTGTACGCCATCGTGCTGGGCTCTGTGGCCGTGGACCAGTCCACCAACTTCGACACTGTGAAGACTGTGCTGGACCAGATGCTCGAGCGCATCGGCGTCAAGGACAAGGCCATCGCCTGTGTGAGTGAGGACATGCCGTTCAAGGGCCAGGGCGACCGCTCGGCCCTCGTGGCCTCCGATCTGCCGTCCATCTTCACGGGCTTGAACTTCGACGGACGAGCGCTTTCGGTCGACACCGTGCAGCCGACGGTGGTCGTCACGTCGGCCGTGCAGCTTCTGCGCCACAGTCTGTCCACCGACCTCTTCCGCAAGACGTTCCCGGACATGACGACGGCCGTGGACGAATTTGTGCACCGACTGGTGGCTCACGACGCTGCCTTTGCGCAGTTCCAGCGCTCGTGCCCGTCCTTCCCGCTGCAGGATTACGTCTCGCTGCCGTTCTACGACGTGATCCGGAGTCTCCACGAGCACCTGTCCACGCTGCTGCAGCTCACGCACGACTTCGGGCTCGAGTTCCTGACGATCGCGGCCATGGAGTGGATCGGCTTCATGGTCAAGAAGCTGCGGCCGTTCACTCGCTACGCCGAGGCACTGGAAGGCGACAAGAAGGCGGAGAGCGGCAGCGACAAGGAGGACAACAAGAGCGGCATCTCCAGCATCTCCACCATCGCGGCGGCGCTCGTGAGTTACGCGGAGAAGCAGGCCGCCGTGACTGCGGAAGGGCTACCGTCCCACATGGAGCCCTCGGCCTGGAAGCACTTCTTCAACACGCTGGCTAAGGTGCTGCGCAACCAGTTCGCGTCTCTGCCCGCGATCTGCTACGCGGCCGCGCTGTTTGACCCGCGCTACAAGGACCGCGGCTACTGCTACCTCTCTCCCGAGCTGGACTGCGAAGTGGGCAAGGCCTACCTGCGACGTCTCATCACGTCGAGCTCGGATGATGCTGACGCCGACGCCAGTGCCGCCCGAGTCTCTCAGGGGTCCAACGGTGATCTGGTGCAGGACGCGCTGCTGAAGGCCGCAAGCGTGGACAGCGCCATGGCCAAGGTCGATGCGCCGCCTGCGGACAACGAGGACGAGGATCTGCTGTCGCATCTTCCGTCTGCGGCCGCCAAGGAGCCGCTTCAGGACGACAGCGACGTGATCGCGACCTGGCAGAAGGAGCTGAGCGCGTTCCTGAGTCTGCCCGTGGCCGAGCGCAACGTGGATCCGCTCACGTGGTGGAAGCTCAACCAGCTCCGCTTCCCACTCATCGCCCCGTACGCTGAGATGCTGCTGTCGCTGCCGGCCACGGCCTCCAGCACCGAGAGCGTGCGCCAAGACGCGCGTGAGGTGCTGGTCCAGGCAATCCACTCGGAGCCGCCGGTGGTCGGTGGGCTGCTGGACGCGCTGCTGAGCTTCCAGAAGAACAAGGAGTACGCCATGGAGTGGTTCCGCAGCAACACCAGCCATCCCGTGGACTCGGCCGCGGCCGTGGCGCTCTCGGCAGAGACCGACCCGGTGAACGCGATGTACAATAGCTTCAAGCACATTGAGAATGTCTAGGCCTCATCGCTGTCACCTGCTTCGATATCTATATAGCCCAATGTGAGTCTTTATTGCTTTACCTCTCTCGCTAAGCTCAATGGACTCCTCCGGCCGCACGCGCCGCCGTTACGAAGGCCTCTCCGTGCACGTTGGTGACCTCGGCGTTGCGCAGGAAGGCCCCGAGGGCGCCCAGATAGCCCTCGTGCTTGCAGAAGCGGGCCTCCATCGTGCCCTTGGACCAGAAGTTGATGGCGTACGCCAGCATGCGCGACGAGATCTGGTTGTGGCGCAGGAAGTTGCCCACGAAGAAGATGCGCTTGGTGTTGTACAGACACGAGTTGAGGAACGCGATCTGGCCGATGTTCTGCGTGACCATGACCAGCAGCGCGCGCGCGATGTCGGCGTCGCTCACGCTCTCGCGCGCCGTGGAGATCATCTTGCCGAAGCTGCTGGCCACCGCGTTGGCAGGCAGATTGAACTTCTCGTACGACCCGCCGTAGATGTCCCCGACGCTCATGTCCACAGCGGCGTTGGAGCCGCTGGCGCACAGATCCAGCGCCTCGTCGTACGACTGGCACTTGGTGAGCAGACGGCAGAGCCCCCAGTACGTGCCGCCGCCGATGCTGCTACCGCTCACGCGCTCGAAGTCACCAGGACCCTTGACGTGGAGCACACTCACGCCCGAGCCGATGCTCACGAGCTGCAGCATGAGATGGGATTAGCCGACAGGCTCTGACGGTTAGAGGCAGAAGAGTGAGTAAAGCCTACCAGGTACGGGAAGATGTCTTCGTTCACGTCGTACTGCACCAGCTTGAATCGAGAGGCCTCGAGCTTTTGGATGTTGACGTCCTACAGCAGCAGCAAGGCCGGAGTGAGCTCCATGGATGGCTACAACGCCTGAGAGCGACTGGAGAGCGCACCTCGAAGGTGTAGACTTCGTCCGGCAGCGTCGTCACGAAGAGATTGAGACCCAGGATCGTGCACTCGATCTCTCCGTACTTCTCCAGCTCAATGGCGGCCAGCTCTCGGAAGCTGTCTGCGTACTAGAGAGAGCAAGAGCCACAGTCAGTCTGGAGGCATGGGGAGTGCAAGAGGAGCCAGCCACACGTGCCTTGTGTGCGCCGCCTCCGGTGCACGGGAGCGAGCGGACGGACTGGTTCAGGCCCTTGTCGGCCATGAACTGGATGGCCTGGGTCGTCTGCGCCGTCTCGAAGCGGATGAAGTGGAAGACCTAGAGCCACGGATGGACACGTCAGGTGGATATACAGACTCAAGCGCCTGGGCTTTGACTCACGCCCTGCAGCGTCTTGGAGTGCACGCGCAGCCGCACGTCCTGCACGCCCGTCTGGCCGAAGAGCTCGTTCTCCAGCAGGAAGCTGGTCATCTCCGCCGCCGCCACATCGTACGAGGACGCGCGCGGCCGGCGCTTGCGTTGGTCGGACGACTCGCGCTTCTCAAAGTACACGATCTTGGTCAGCGACCCGCCAATGTCGAGGCCGAAGCAGTGGCCCAAGTCGGAGCTGGAGACAGCAAGAGCGACCGCATCAGCCACAGTGGACCACAATGACGGCCACAGACACTCACTCCTTGGAGATTTTCTTGAAGGTCACGCGCTGGTGCCACAGGTGGTTGCGGTGGCGCTTGCGGCGGATGCAGAGACGCACCACCGAGTAGGACAGCAGGAAGAAGCCCCCGGCCGCCAGGGCGCGCGTCGAGGGCAGCGCCTGCGTCATCTCACAGCTGCGGCTTACGCTCTGGTTCAACAACATTTGTGCGGCTGCACGTGCGTCCTGATTGGCCCAAATACATCGCCCCTCCCCCTATGGATCCCATGATGTGAGAGAGCTGTGCATGCGTGCGGCTTGAAACCTTAGACACACTTGAGTCTTTCGCCCCTCTTGGAGCCACATTGCGGCCGCAAGGGAGCCACACTCAGGACCGAATCACGATCAACGACTGGCGAATCCAGTCGAAAAAAAACGAGAAGCTACATGTGGTCGGCCCAGCGTGGATTTGCTGGCGCCGCAAAATTTCGTGGTCGTCACACTCTATTATCAAGTTTCCTTTTAAAGTCGATATGATCATTGGATTTTTCTACTCAGTACATAACCGGATTTGACTAATAAACCTCGTATATATATTAGCCCGTATAAACCGATGTGATTATGGTACGAAACGGGCCATCTAGATTTTATCTCACAGGCAAGGTCATAGAGGGCAATCCAACCCATGGCGACCAAGCGCACAAAACAGGCAGTGGCCGTAGGACTGCGGCCGATGGGTTGAGGATCACTCACCGTCTTGCCATGACGCCCGCAGTCCCCTCCTCCTCCTCCTCCTCCTCCTCCTCCTCCTCCTTCAGCCACAATCTGCCTCGACGCCTGGAGCTCAGTTCACCCATGGAGTCTCTGGCGCAGCAGTACGACAAGGAGATGCAAGACGTCCAGAACTACATCCTCGCACAAATGGCCCAGCCGGAGGAAGCCTGCTACGCACTTGGCCTCGCAGAGCCGCGCTCCAAGATCAACTATGGCGCCATCCGCCTCAGTTTCCGCCGCAATGGAGTCGAGAACGAGTGCGCAGCCATCGCGCTGGACTACCCAGAGTTCGGCTCACCTTCTACATCTGCGTATTCATCACCTTCCGGCTCGCCTTCATCTTGTAGCGAAGCAGACGATCACGACATGCTGGAGCAGTTCCTGGACGAAGTGGACCCCATGCTCTTCGCCTCTGATTGATTCGAATGATGGTGGCGTAAAATACCGGCACACCCGAAAGTAATTTAACCAATCTTGTAACAGAAAATCGTAAAATACACAGTAAAATTACACTCTCGATCATAGTTTTCGTGACTGATGGTGTTGTACTAGTTTTCGCAGGCTTTCCGCCAAAACGCGCGCAGACGCGAGCGATGCGGCCCCATCATGGCGGGACGGCCTACGAGGCGGCCGAGGTGCGTCTTCCCTCCCCTTTTTCCTGCCGTTTCGTGGTTAAGTGACTGACGGTGGCTCGTGTGCGGCCCAATCCAGACGCAGACACAGCCGCCCAACCAAGTGTGGTTGGACGCGATCATGAGCCAGACGCGGGTCGTGGAGCCAGCCCAACTGCCGCCACCACCCACGGACCACTCTCACGGTGCCGCCGGATCCTGGTCGCAGCAACCACAAGCTGAGGCGGACATGGCGCTTGTAGACCAAGACCCGCTGGGGCTGCTGCATCAGCTCCGCGTGGACGACGCCACACTGCTGGAGGCCATGAGCGACGCTCTGCAGGAGCTGGTGGGCGAGCAGGACTGCTGCTTCATCGCGCGCGGCCTGTGCCACCTCTGCGGCACGTCTAAGCAGAGCCCCGTGCCCGTGGTGAACTTCTGTCCGTCCTTCCGCGCCGACCACTCGCTGTGTCGCGACCACCTGCGCAGTCTGCACCGCGTGCGCATGGACGACCTGTTCGCGGGCAAGAACCGCCCGACCGTGAGCAAGCGCTGCCTCAAGTGCACGATCTGCTTCCGGTCGTGCGTCTGTGCGATTTGCCAGGCCGAGCGAAGACAGGATCTGGCTAAGTACAGGGCCTGGATCGGTGCGGAGCTAGAGCGCGCGCACACTGAACGAGCGCTGCCGCCCTCAAGCGCAGAGGACAAGCAACCGCCCTACGCTCGAGCGAGTGAGCTGGTGGAGAGAATCGAGACGCCGCAAGCTCTCCCTGCGCCGCCAGAAGACCAGGATATGGACGAAACCGAGGACGAGGAAGCCCAGCCCAAGGCGTCATCTCGCCAGGCGCGCCTGCATCCCAAGCGAGCCGCCAAAGCCCTCCCACAGGATCTCCCCAGCCACGGACCGACACCCGTGAACGACTCTGGGATAGCGGCCTCGGAACAGGCACAGTCGTTGGTGGAGCTGCTGAGCACCTTGAACGCCGAGGGCGAAGGCCAGTCGTACAGCGGAGAGTCGACAGACAGCAGCGCTGTGAGCGGCTCTCAAGGCCGCCGTCGTCGCTCGATTACCAAGCTAGTCGCGGTCCCTTCGTCCACCACGGAGACGGACACCTCCAACGAAGCTGTCGGAGTACCCGATTCTGCCGAGAAGATCGAAGCCAAGCCGACGGAAGTCCGCCATCAGAAACGCAAGCGGGACAGCTTTAGCGCAGACAAGCGAAGTGCTGAGTCCACCCGCTCCAGCGCCACGGAGGTACGTTTGCTATTGTTGTGGCTTAAGAATCGCTGGCTGCTGACACTAACGGCTCTTGATAGACGTCTTTCCGCAAGAAAGCCCCAGCTGCGTTGGATCTCGAAGCTTCGGCTTCGCAGGGCAGACCGAGCGGACGAGGAAAACACTCGAAGACGCCACGCAGGGACCCGGTGGCCAAACCTTCACCGTCGTCTGCCATCAGCACGCGGAAGCGAAGAGGCCCGAAGCCCAAGCAGCCCAAGGTAGCGGAACGAAAGAAGTACCGACGAGACTCCGCGAGAGCTTCGAGCTCCAAACCGCAGCAGCGTCAGCTTCAGGAATCAGACGACGGAGAAGAGAGTGAGCTCGACACCAACTTAGACTACTGCGAGGTTTGCCTTGGCGCAGGCGATCTCGTTTGCTGTGACAAATGCCCACGGTCCTTCCACTTGGCGTGCCTCAAGATGCAGGAGAGCGATCTCCCCGAGGGAGATTGGCAGTGCGCCGAGTGCAAGAAGCCCTCGTACTTCGAAGGCTTTGCTATCAAAGTGGAGAGCGAAACGACCGTCTCAGGCAAGTGTCTGGCCATCGTCCGGTGCCTCAAGTCGCACCCGTTCTCCAAGCCGTTCCTCACGCCCGTAGAGAACGTGCCGCACTACACGAGTCTGGTGGAAAAGCCGATGGATCTGTCCACGATCGAGCGCAAGCTGCAGAAGCAGCAGTACGCCAAGCAAGTGCACGTGGCTGGTGTGCGGGATGCTCCGGACTCGGACGCGCACCAGATCGCAATGCTCGCTGCCTTCGCTCACGATGTGCGACTGGTTTGGTCCAATTGCAAGTTTTTTAACGACGATGGATCCGGCATTACGCGAGCTGCTGACGAACTGGCGAAGGGATTCAATGGGCTCTACAACGATGTGATCCAGTTCATCAAGCGTCCTCCTGTTCCTGCACCAGCGAAGAAAGCTGGTCTCCCAGCTACGGTGTCGCAAGCGATCAACACCGAAGCTAAAGCTTCTGCTCCAAAGCCTAGTGCTGCACCAGCACCGGCACCAACGACAGTCGTAGCGCCCCAGTCAGTTGAGAGTTCAAGCAAAGTAGAAGTGGAAGACACGACACCGTCAGTACCGGAATCGAAACCAACTCCAGCAGCATCCCCCGCGACGAGCGCTCCAACTGATGCTGCTGCTAGTACGACAAAGACAGCCCAGGCTACAGAGCAGGCACCGATGGCAAAGACCGCTGTTGCACCGGCAGCACCGGAGCCCGTTGCTGCGCCAGCTCCGGAGAAGACAGCGGAGGCCAAGGAAGGATGAGAGAGGGGAGGACGTAGTGAATGGGATATGGTTTAGTTGCCACAGATAAAGAGCACCGAAAATATACTCGTGGTCGTTCGCTCAACCGCCGCAGCCGCAGACGTCGTTTCGAGTCGTGGCGATTTGCTGATCTTGCTGCAGAGATTCGATGGACCTGACGCTCGACGAAGAGGGCGCGCAAGTGGCAGCAGCAACGTCGTTCGACGCCAATTTTCCACCCAGCAACATCCTCGACGGGTACGATGCTGTCCTTCGCTAACCTGCTGAGGTCGTTCTCAATAGCTTTGTTGTTTACAGAGAGCACACGACCAAGTGGCTCACGACCGGCAGCTTCCCGCAGGAGGTGGTGGTGCAGCTGGCCACCACGGCGTCCGTGTCGCGCGTCAAGACGTGGAGCACCAACGTCAAGGAGTTTTCCGTCGAGATCGCCAACGGGCCGACGCCGACCAAATGGGAGAAGCTCTACGAGTCAAGTGCGTTAGTTCTCGGGTCTTGCTGCTGGGATCAACTGGCTCACTCTTCTCTCTGCCTACACAGAGCTGAACGAGAGCGAAGGCAACCTACAGGTCGAGACCGAGAGCGTCAAGCCTGGCGACGCGTCGTTTATTAAGTTCCGCATCCTCTCGGGATGGACCGAGTTCGTGGCGCTGCACCGCGTGTGCGTTGAGGGCACGGCGCGCAGACTCTACTAATATAAGCTAGTCATTTCTTGCCGAAGAACGACGTGAGCGACTTCATGCCCGTGCGGTCCACGTTGGCCAGCTTGCTCTTCTTTTTGGCGCTGCTGGCGCTCGGTGGTGTCGCGCGCTTGTTGCTGCTGGCTTCGGTCTGTCGTCTCGAGTCGAAGCGGTTGATGGCATCGCTCCCACTGCCGTTGCTGGAGCTATCTGCTCGTGTCACTGGCGCCGCCTTCTCCACTCTATAGCATCAAGACAGAGGATCCTCATGAGCTACAACACCATCCTCAAGTAGCAGCACGTTAAGTACTCACTTGAGGGTCGAGAAGAGCAGCTCCACACACTCCTCCGGGACGTAGTTGCCCAGTACGTTGATAGCATCGCGATAGAACGTGGCAGGATCCAAGGGCTTGGCCGCCTTGTCTTCCTTGGGCTCGGAGCTGGGCGTCTGGTCCGGCAGCACGAAGCGGTCGTCAAAGGCGCCGTTGTTCTGCTTGGCGGTGTTGACTTCTGCCTGCGTCGCCAGCGTCTGTGCAATGCGCTTGGTCTTGCTGGTCAGCCACTTGAGCACCTTGGCCTCGCTGGCCTTGATCGACAGGTTCTCCAGGTCGTCGCCGCCGCCCTGAACGTCGCAGATCTGCTCGATAGCGTCACACGAGCAACTGCCGCCGGTCTCGCAGAGCTGTAGCCACCAGGTGTTGCGCTCTCGCGCCAGGAGGTCATAGACCGACGTAAAGCGCGTGCGCTGCGCCCAACTGGCCGCCAGAAGCACGAACAGCGGGTCCATGCGCGTGAAGACGGTCAGACTGCCGTCCTGCTGCACGCCATTGCCCACGAACCAGGAGCGGTCGCTCTGCAGCCGCTGCAGCTCCAGCAACTGGCCCTTGGAGATGGCCACCTGCCGCTTGCGACTGGCCACGGTCCACGTGTGGATGAGGTACAGAGGCGACTCGGCCGCGTCGGCGTGGAAGCGCTCGAGACTCACGGCCAGCGCCGGCACCAGCGCCAGCGTCTTGCGGCCCATGGTTCCAAAAGGGCGCCAACGGCTTTCGCGCCAAAATGGGATGGATGGGCGACCCGGTAGTCAAAATGGAGACCTGGCTTGTCGGGTCATGCGTCAGTCACGGATTTAGATCGAACTGCTGGGTACAGATGGCCAAGGGTGAGAGCGCCTCATGGCTGTTGCTGCTGGATGGAGAGAGAGACTGACGCTGTTGTTGTGTGTGATTGGGTCTGCTCTGTAGCTGCAGCTGTCAAGGCCAAGACCCAGCAGCGGTCCATCACGTGCGTTCGACAGTGGCGTGACTGTGTCAATCCATGGCCTCACGATCTCTCTTGTCCTGCTGCAGATCGTTCTTTGGAGCTCCTGCGGCGCCCAAGCGCAAGGCTCCGGCAGAAGATGAGTCGACCAAGGCCGATGCTGCTGCTGCGGTGACGACGCCGGCCAAGAAGCCCAAGCGGTCGCCGGTGAAGAAGAAGACCAAGCCGCGCAAGAAGGAGCAGGAGAGCCCAGTGGAGCCTTCGTCCATGGAAGTGGACGAGGAGGATGCTGAAGCGGAGAAGGAGGTTGAGGCTGAGAAAGAAGAAGAGGCTGAGAATGAGGAGGAGGAGGAGGAGAAGGAAGAGAGTGATGCTGCGCCTTCGTCGCCTGTTGCCAAGCAGTCGCCAGTCAAGCCTAAAATGGGTGCGTGTGTTCTGAGCATCTGGTCTGACTGATGCCACTGGCTGACTGTGTTTGCTTCTGCTTATTGCCTGTGCAGCTGGACGACGACGTCTCCGCCAGCGAGTGGTCTCGGATGACGAGTCGGACGATGACCTTGTGCTCCCGCCGGCCAAAGCCAAGCAGCAGCCGAAGAAGAAGGCGAACGCCATTGTGGACGTGACCTCCGATCAGGAGGAAAACTCGGATGTGGAGATCGTGAGCAAGACGGAGGCACCAAAGGCTGAAGTTCAAGACGCTGCAGATGAAGAAGAGAAGGATGGAGACAAGGAAGAGAAGGACGAGAAGGAGGAAGAGGAGGAAGAAAAGGAAGAGAACGAAGAGGAAGTGTCCGAAGCAAGTGAAGGAGAAGAAGGCGATGAGGAAGAAGAGGAGGAAGATGAGGAGGAGGAAGAGGTCGAAGATGTGGAAGAAGAGAAGCCCAAGGCCAAGAAGAAGCCTCATAAGCCAGCCAATTCGTTCTTCTCAGCAGCTCCAGCCAAGAAAACCACGCCCAAAGCGTCCAAGTCCAGCGCCAAGATCAAGAGTGAATCAGGTACCAAGATCGAAAGCGGGATCCCCGAAGACGCTGGTACCGTTCCGTACGCGTCTCTCGCCGTACTGTTTAGTAAGATCGAGGCCATTTCGGGCCGCTTGGAGATCCAGGACCTACTGACCAACTTCTTCCAGGACGTGCTCCACCGCGCGCCGCAGGATCTGCTGGCCTGTATCTACCTTTGCGTCTGCACGGACCTTGCGCCGCCCTTTGAGAACCTCAAGATCGGCATTGGCGATGCCATTCTCATGAAGGCCATCGGCGAGGCCACAGGCACGAACCTCAAGTTCATCAAGGAGATGTACCACAAGGAGGGCGATCTGGGCAAGGTCGCGCAGAACGCGCGGTCCAAGCAGCACACGCTGGCGTTCGCGCCGCTGAAACCTGCAGCCAACGCCAAGCCGCCGGCTGTGCTCAGCGTGCCGGACGTGTACAACCAGTTTGTCAAGATCGCCAAGATGACGGGCAACAACTCGCAGCAGCAGAAGTGCTCGATCATCAAGAGTCTGTTGGTCAAGTGCGAGAAGGACAAGAAGAGCGGGCAGGGCGATAACGCCTCGGCCGAGGCCGCCAAGTTCATCATCCGTGGGCTGCAGGGCAAGCTGCGCATTGGGCTGGCCGAGAAGTCGATATTAATGAGTCTCACGTACGCATTCATGTTGCCCAAGGACCAGAAGGATAAGGAGAAGCAGCAGCAGGCGCTGGTGCACGTAAAGAAGGCGTTCGCTGAGAGTCCGAGCTACAACGCGCTGGTGCAGGCCTTCCAGGTTGCCCAGGAAGAGGCCAAGGCCACACAATTTGGCGTGGAGCACTTCAAGATCGTGGCTGAGAGGTGCGTGCTGACACCGGGCACGCCTGTGTCGCCCATGCTGGCGCGTCCGACCAAGGCGTACGCCATGGTCTTCGACCGCTTCGAGGGCCAGCCGTTCACGTGCGAGTACAAGTACGATGGCGAGCGCGCGCAGATCCACATTTTGGAGAACGGCGAGATCGCGATCTTCTCGCGCAACTTCGAGAACTCGACCGAGCGGTTCCCGGACGTGAAGCTCATGATCTCCAAGGCCGCCAAGCGCAAGAACGTCAGCTGCATCGTGGACGCCGAGGTCGTGGCCGTGGACAAGGCCACGAACAAGCGCCTGCCGTTCCAGATCCTGAGCACGCGCTCGCGCAAGAACGTCAAGGTGGAGGACATCAAGGTGCCCGTGTGCATCTACGCCTTCGACATGCTCTATCTGGACGGCAAATCCATGCTCACCGAGTCGCTCGCACGCCGTCGCGAGATCCTGCGCGAGACGTTCGCCGTCACGCTGGGCGAGTTCGAGTACGCGACGTCGATGGACGTGTCGGCGTCGCCTGCAGGCCTCAAGGACGACTCGGAGCGGCTGGAGCAGGCCGTGGAGCAGGTGCGGACGTTCCTGGAGCAGGCCGTGGTGGACAACTGCGAAGGCCTGATGGTCAAGACGCTCGAGACCGAAGCCACGTACGAGCCGGCCAACCGGTCGCACAAGTGGCTCAAGCTCAAGAAGGACTACCTGGACGGCATCGGAGACTCGACGGACCTGGTGCCCATCGGCGCGTTCCACGGCCGCGGCAAACGCACGGGCGTCTACGGCGCGTACCTGCTGGCGTGTTACGACCCAGACACCGAGATGTTCCAGCCCATCACGAAGCTGGGCACGGGGCTCTCGGACGAGGTGCTCAAGCAGTTCTACGAGCAGCTCAAGGCCACGGTGGTGGACAAGCCGCCCAGCGACTACGCCGTGAGCGACGCCATGAAGCCCGACGTCTGGTTCTCCACCACGACCGTGTGGGAGATCCTGGGCGCCGACCTGTCCATCTCGCCCAAGTACACGGCCGCCATGGGCCTCGTGGCCCGCGACAAGGGCATCTCGCTGCGGTTCCCGCGCTTCATCCGCACGCGCGAGGACAAGAAGACCACGCAGGCCACCACGGCCGCACAAATCGCGGACCTGTATCGCGCCCAGGGCCTCACGACCGTCTCCGGTGGGGACAATGACGACGACGACGATGATATGCTCATCTAAGTACACCTATAGGTAATCGATAAGTAGTGGACGAATTTATAAACCGACTTGGCAACGCGAAAGGATCTTTAAATCAATAAGATTATGGTTGGGTGTTGATATAGGTGCTAGTGTACAAATATCAATCTATAGGGCGCTTCCGACATTGCTGTCCGACTGCGGCGGGGCCGCAGTTTGGTGTGGGATGGAGAAGCGACGACGCTTGGACGGCTGGAACGGGTTGGATCCAAGCCGCAAACCCACCATAGGACCATCGCTGACCACGCGCCGCAGTGGCGTTGGGCCGTAGAGCGACTCGTACTCGCGTGCGGCCTGCTGGTCGCTGATTGTCTGCAGAAAAAGCGGCGTGAGCGACTCGACGTGCTGCAGAGACCATGCGAACTTGGTGCGTAGTTTCGTGCAGATCATGCAGTCCACGGGGAAGCTGCGGGCGCGGCAGATGCGGAAGTGGCGCAGTAGATGCTTGGCCTGCGAGCACGAGGAGTGGCACTCGCCATCGGCTAGAAAGCATTCCTGGCAGTGATCCAGCACGCCGCGCGCCACTCGACAGTTGGCGATGCCGCACTGGGTTTCACCACGGCAGCACTCGCGCGCATGAAGCAGTAGTGCCAGTCGCCCGGCCAGTTCGTGGGTGCGACGGTCGTGTTCAGGTCGTTGGCGGTCGGGGCTCTTTTCATTCCCGTGCTGCGAGAGAGGCTGTGCGATACGCGAGTGAAGGGAAGGGAGTCTCATGAGCGGCGGTGGGCCGGCAGTTGGTGGCGGTCGCTGGTGGTGCGGCTCGTACGAGTGAGGACTCGAGGGCATGGGGCGCTTGAGGCTGCGGGCTGTAGTTTCATCTGTGGACTGGCGTCGACGAGGAACGTAGTATGACATCGCGGGCTTGACGAATGACGAGGTGGACGAGCCGCGCGGATCCGAGATCCTGGCCACTGTGCCCACTGTTGGACTGGGCGCGGAGCTGTTGCTGAGGGCCAAACTCAGGGCCATTGTGCTAAGTACGGCGGAAATTGGGAAATGATTAATTATCGCCTGGGCCTGATGGATTGGGGTGGGTCCAGCATAGGCGGCTGTACAGTATCTGGGTGGGGCCTGTAAAGGAGAAGCCAGCAGCTGCCGCCTATACCAGAGTGCGGGTGAAATCATCACATGGCTTCAAGCAATCTCGCTCTCCGCTCTTCTCCCCGGGCCTCGTGTGGCCTTTCTCTCACCCTCTCGCCTCGGCTCTCTATCCAAAGTTAACACTAGAGGGTTCAAAGAAGCTGCGCCTGTGGGAAACCGCACTGGACGGACCGATCGGACAGCCTCAGCCCACCCTCTCCCAGCCCCAACTGTTCAGCGCTCGCAGCGCACGACGCAGAGTTACACACATCATCGAGCCATTTCAAGCTTTCCGATGGGAGCGGCCTCGCGCGCATATCCGGACATCTTGAAGTCATATCAACGACGGTGGTGTAAACGTGAGCGGGTTCAAGCCTCCGACTCGAGATGCGCCCAATCGTGATCAAATCGGATTCGAGCACCAGACAGACATCAAGCAAGTGCAGGCAGCCAGCGGACCACAGCGTAGAGGCCTGGCGTAATCTCCGCTTTATGTGCAGTCTGCGCAGCTAGATCTGCGTCGTCTCGCGGTGACTGGCGTCGTACTTCCTACTCATGTCTCTGGATTACGCGTCATTGCGGGATAGAGAGCGGCCATTTGCTTGCAACTCAACTGGTCCACGGTCTCACGCACGAACGGTAAGTTGCAGTTTTCGTCGGTCGCAGCTGGATACTTATCTATGACCATCAAAGTTTTTGTAAGATTCCTGCATGCGCGAGAACCCTGCGTTGACAGAGGGATTTGCGACGCACGTAGGCATAGCGGTCTAATTCATTGACCGTGGACACGATTTTGTCAAACGTTTGAAGTAGCCAGGTATGTACTGTAGTAATCTCCAGTGATTGCAGCCTGAACAGAAGAGAATAGATCAATACGTATTGGTGCTTTATGAGAAAATATGCAATCGCACAGCCTTATGGTGTGATAGAGTAGTACGTACCTAAGTATATCGTTAGCCTAAAGGATCCTTGCTCCTCTTGCTGCACAAGGATGAGTCAACGAAAAGCAGTATGAAGACACAGTATCTATTGAAGCATCACCGATTGGGATTTGAAGTCAGGCACGACAGAGTTCGAAGGATGAACGCGAACAGTAGCGTATAGCTGAAGCAACGGCAAGGGACTTTACATGCAGTGCAATTTGCCTGACAAAAATCTGTACGGACACTTTTCTCCATCCAACGTGGCTTCTTTTTGGTGAGGAAAGCCAGCAACGCAGACACTCACTCACCATGCTGCTTGTTGAAGCATTCACCGTACATTTTGATCCCATTACTCATGCAAGTGCTCACCGTACCTTTCATAGTGGGTACTCTTTCATCGAACACCTTCACAAGCGTGTAAAAATGAGCTGTCACCGTACATTTTCATCGCTGTGTGCGCCACCGTACATTTATTTGCTTTGTGTACCTCTCACCGTACACTTATTTGCTTGTGTACCTCACCGTACATGATCGTCACCGTACAATCACCCACTTAGAATAGGGTGGCCTTCCAGCTCTTTTCGTTTTTAGCTTCCAGTGAACGAAACGGTTGCATTTGGTGCAACTCTTTATCCGGTGAAGCCACCATCATGCGATGTTAGGAGCTCTACCAGCTGTCGGATAGCGGACGCACACCCATCATGGCTCACAGGGAGCAGGTACGTTCGGAACCGAGATCAAAGCAAATGAATTGTCCACTTTAATCAGAACTGTACGCGTAGGTTTCGCCATCGTACAGATCTCTTGCGCAAGCACAGCGGCACCTGCTGGTGGAACTGGAGCTGAGCGAGGCTGCCCCGCAGGGTGGCCCCCACCATGCGACCCCCACACGCTCTGCGACTTCCCGCCACCTGGCAACCAGCCGCGAGTTAGGTAATGGCTACACGGACTCCAGGAGTGTATTCACCGGATCCGCAACCGAGCGGAGATCCGCGTCCACATCCCACACGTCCGCCAGAGATGCGGCTCAACTCGGCCACCAGCAAGACCGTTTGCGGTCACACAAAGCGACCAAACTACCTAGTCCGTACAAACTCAAGCAGCAGGTGTTGAGCAACCGCCAGTCGTTGTCCACGCGCTCGACCGCAAGTCGCAACAGATCGCCCCCAAGGACCCAGGCACAGGACTCACTGCTTGTGGCTGACGCAATTCAACAGAATGTGCGGCTTCGAGAGCAGCTACTGGGCCAATTGCAACAGGAACTTCCCCGTCTGGGTCTCCTGCATGCGGATGTGGCCGCATCAGTGACACCGCGAGTGGTCAAGATGCTCAACAAGCTGCGGTCGTTGACTCTGTCGGTCGTAGAGATGGTCATGTACTTCCAGAGCCAAGTTGCGGCCAGCGCAGCCGCGGAGGAGGACCCGAGCGTGGCTCAGTTGGACGCAGACTTTGGGGACTACCTGTTGCGGATCGCGGCGTCCGACATGGACTTTGTGGCCCATTACGCCCCGTTGGGCCAGTGCTTCGACGGCAGCGGCGTGGACCTGCTGCGGAATCCGCTGTTGGACGCGCTGCCGATGGACGCATCGGAGCTGCTGTTGTGCTCCTGCCACCTCATTGGGGACTCCCTCACGACCGCAGCGTTGGCCTCGTCCTCGCTCTTCCAGCTATTGGTCCACAAGCTTCAGACGTTCGCGTTCACGATCCGAAGGAGACTGCCCACTTGGCAGGCGCTGCCTCCGGATCGCGTAGCTACCGCCATGCTGCAACTGCTGGCCATTGAGACCAGAGCCAACGCCACAAGACTGCTGCCCAGTTATCTCCAGCCCAGTTATCTCCAGCCCAGAAGGCTCCAAATGGCCCAGTCCGCCAGTAATGTCGGCCTGAGTGAAGCGTACGACTGGCGCAATTGCTCGACAGTTCCAGTGCATCAGGACGCCTGGACAGAGACCACGCTACCAAGAGTGGAGACAAGGCCCACGACTCCAGATGCCAAGCCTATTCACATGGCCTCGATTGTGGCCTTACCCACTCAAGGCGCAGCTGAGCCCAAGTCGGAAGATCAACCGCCTTCGTCCCGTGGAGCCAAGAAGCAAACGAAAAGCACCAACACGAGTGCGAAGTCCTCTCCGAGACCGGATTCGGATGTGAAAGCCGCCGTTGTACTGTCGGTGCCGAATTCGCCACAGCCAGTAGCTTCAAGTTGGACCCAGGAGGGCCCAGCAACAATGGTGCTACATACTGGGTCTCTTCAACAGCCAACGGAGTCGAAGCCTCACGCTGAAGCCGACGCCATGAAACCTCAAGAGAGGGATGATACGGTGCCAAATCCACTGAAAGAAGAGCTCGCTTCATCTCCGAAGCCTACAGTCCAACTGCAAGTCCACGATCTGGTGCTGGAGGAGATCTCACAGGATAGTCCAAGCCACGAAAGCAGTGAAAGTGCGATGTGTGGAGAAGCCGTGAGCTCCCCCATTGAACCAGTTGCAAATGACGAAGACACGGCCTTCTCCTATTCGTCAAGTCAGGCTCGCGCCAACATCGCCATGGCCCTGGGTCTTCTGCCAAGTCTCTCTGATGAGCCACACGAGAAGCAAGAGCTCGCTTCTGTGGCTCTGGCATCTCCAGCTCCGTCCGATCAGGAATATTGTCCATACTCCCTGCTGGATTTTGAGACGACTCCAGACGCTGCAGATGCTTTGGAGGCTGAGGAACCAGAGTCAGACGTCACTCAACAACCAGCGGCTGAACTAGACAGTGTGGCACCAGAGCAGGTCTCCGAACGCACGCTCGAGAGTGAGCACCGGAGCACCGACGACCATGAGTCACAAAGAAGAAATGAAGACGAGGGCGAAGCGGACAACCTCTCGTTCATGGCACAGATCATGGCGCTGTGCCGTGATGTTCAGATCACGGCCCACGATCTCAACCATCGTCTGAACGAGCGTCTGGTGGATGAAGACCCCATCGTCTTACGGCCGGTGTTCCCAATAACTGTGGCAGCTGCGGTACCGCCAGTTCAAAGTGATCTCCCGTGCTTCCTGGAGCGAGAGCTCAAGATGATCCGTCGCTACTTCCGCCCCTGGAAGGCCTTGGCTCTGGAAAGAAGGCAGATGAAGCTCTTGGTGCAGAACAAGACTGCCCGGCGACAGATCGGTCGGTTTGTCCACCGGAAACACCAGGCCTGGTGCCAACGCGAGGCGGAGCTAAAGCTCATCCAACAGAGAGCAGCAGCAGCCCATATCCAACACCGATGGGAGCGCCATAGTCATCAGAAACGCGAGAAAGACGACGCTGGCCGCTTCAGATGTATGCACATGGCGTTCAAGCGCTTCTGTCTGTTCGCGCGCATGAACAAGAGGCTTCGGCAGCGACAGGAAGCCCAGGCCGTGATCCATCGCGCCTGGACAAGACATGTGCTGGTGCTGCAGCAACGTGCACTGGCCCAAGCCAAATTCGCCCGTGAGCGGCAGCAACGCGTCCAGGCATCCAAGGAAGTGCAGCGGTTTCTGCTGGAGCAGGTGCTTCGCAAACGACTTGCGGCAGCACAGGAGGCCAACAAGCGTCACGAGTTGACTAAGCAGCTTCGAGCCAAGCAGGTGCGGCGCAAGCAGGAGAAAGAGCGACGCGCGGAGGCGAAACGCAGACGCCAGCTCGAGACCAAGATGACGAACGAGCTCTGGGGCATGGATGCGAAGTGGCGACTGGCGGAGCAGGACAAGGCCCAGCTCCTGGCGGACCAGCAGCGCATGGCTGAGCAGATGCAGAGGCTGGAGGAGCGGCGTCAGAAGAAATGGGCACGACAGAAGATCGCCAGCTTTCTGCAAATGTGCGTGCTCCAGCGACAACTGCGGCATGTCGAAGCCGAAAAGCGGGCAGCTCAGAAGCAGCAACTGGAGCTCGTGTATTCCAAGCAGTACCTGGAGGCCGAGACCGAGCAGCAAAAAGCCAAAAGCAGGCTACATCTGCGCGTATTGGAGCGCAAGTTGCTTCGGTCTGAGCTGGAGAAGGCTGAGGCCGCGCGAGAGTGCCAGCAACGGCTGCAGGAGATCGCTCAGGCCGAAGCGCTCGCCAGACAGAAGCAAGCAGCGTCTCACGTGATCCAGACATTTATCGGCACTCGAGTTCTTGAAATCAAGGCCAAGACGGAGGCAAGAAGGCTGCTAAGTGCTCAACAAGAGCTCGAGATGGAAAAGCGGCGGCAAGAAGAAATTGCTCGTGAAGTACTCAAGCAGCGAACGGAGATGGCTTGGATCCAGCGGCAAGAGCTGGAGCAGCAAGTGCTGCAGGCGCAAGAGGAAGCGCAAAGACTGCTTCAAGCGCACCGCGCACTTCAAAAAGAGCGCCGCAAGGAGGCAAAAGCAGCAGCACGGCAGGTCAGGAAGCATGTGCGCGAACAGCGACGACAGCAGATCTCCACGTGGCTGACCGAACAAGTGGGTCTGGCTAGAGAGGCGCAAAGGGATCAAGCGACTCGAGCTGCCGCTGCCAAGGCGCTCGCAGACGAAGAGCAGCGACGGCTTGCAATCGAGCGAGACCAAGCCCAGCTCATGCACATGCACGAACAGCTTGCAGAATCCAAGCGTCAGCAGGAAGCCAAAGCTGCTGAGGAGTTGAGACAGCAGAAGTTTGCTGCGTGGGTCGAGCGCCAGGAGCTAGAGCGACAGCTGCTGCAGGCCCAAGAGGAAGCCCAGCGCTGGTTCCAGCAGCAACAGACACTTGAGCGAGAGCGGCAGCACCAAGAAGCCAAGCGAGCCATCGCGTTCAAAAAGCAGGAAGCCAAAGCCAAACGACAGCTGGTCTTCTCGTGGCTATCCCAGCAGATTCGACGCAGAAAGGAGACCAAGGTGCTCAGCAAGCACCAGAAGAACGCAGAGAAGGCGCTCGCGCTTGAAACTCAGCGGCGAGTACTGTTTGAACGTGAGAACGAGCGACTGAAGCTGAGGCACGAGGAGGAAATGCGGCGCAAACAGGTCAAACAGCATATCCTCGTGCGACAGCGTCTCAAGGCTGAGAAGCGCGAGCGTGAGCAGCAAGAAGCTCGCACCCGAGAGCTGGCCGCAGCCAAGATCTCAGGCTTTCTGAAGCTCCATGTGCAGCAAATCAATGATCTCAAGACTCGTGAGCAGACAAAGCGAGAGCTGGAGCACACCCAGCAGCGAGTACTGCAGTCGGAGCAGCGTGTTCGCATCTTCCTGGTTGAATTAATGCTCGAGACGAGGCGATTGGCCGAATCCACAGCGCAGCAGGCCTTCGCTCAGGCCAGTACAACTCTCATGGACCTGCAGCACCGGGCAGTTCGGAAACAACAGCGCTTGAAGGCATTGAAAGAAGGCACTTGTGCTCGAAGGATCCAGATCCGCTGGCATGTCTGGCAGAAGCACTTGGAGGCCCATCGCGCTCAGCAGCAACGGCTTGCGCAGATCCGAGAGCGAATCTGCGAACGTCGTTTCGTGATCAAGTGGAAAGAGTTCCATCGTGCGGTTCGCCATCGACAGCGTTTGAAGGCGTTGAAAGAAGCTGCGAGCGCTCGCAGGATCCAGGTCCGTTGGCGTGTTTGGCAAAAGCACCTTGAGGATCATCGTATTCAGCAGCAAAGACTGGCACAACTCCGAGAGCGAATCTGTGAACGTCGGTTCGTGATCAAGTGGAAGACGTTCCAGCGATGCGCAGCTCGTAGACGCCAGCGTTTGAAGGCGTTGAAAGAAGTCGCTTGTGCTCGCAGGATTCAGATTCGTTGGCGAGTCTGGCAGAAGCACCTTGAGGACCATCGCGCTCAGCAGCAGCGCTTGGCGCAGATCCGAGAGCGAATCTGTGAGCGTCGCTTTGTGGCCAAGTGGAGAGATTTCCAGCTCCGCCGCCGAGCTGAAAGGGAAGTGGAGGCAGCCAAGGTCATCACTGCGCTCTGGAGAGGATTCCAAGGTCGCCTGCAGTACTCTGACACGGTAACGCGGCAGGAAGCGCACGCGAGTAAACTCCACGATATCCAGATAAGCGTGCTGGCACCGAAGCTGCAGCGGTTCTGGAAGCATTGGTACCAGGGCATGCGCAAGACGAAGCGAGCCGCAGTTAAAGACGCCGAAAGCGCTTTGATCCAAGCGGAGCGAGATGCACAGGCGCTGCATCTACGAGCAGCTCGCTACGACGCAGCGACTGCAATCCAAGCACAGTGGCGAGCATTCAGCGACCGTCGAAAGTACATTGCGCTGCGATCACGAACAGTCAACGAAGTTGAACGCCAAACACAGGACGCCGAGTTCGTCAAGCAGCAGTGCGTGCGGCAGATCGTGCGCAACTACCGATGGCGCAAAGAGCAGCTGGAGCTGCGACAGGAGGAGGAAGCGCAAGCCAAGTGGCAGCTGGAGCATGGAGAGCAACTGGAGCGGCTCCGCAGAATCGAAGTCGGATTGCGGCAGCTTGAAAGTGACGATGATGAGGAGGAAGACGTCCGGCATGAAGCAGAAGAAGAGCACAGAGGTCCCGTTGCTGAGGCAGAACTTGAGTTCCAGCAGCGGCTCGAGGAGGAGGAAGCATGTCAGCACGAGGCGTTTTTGTCAGTGACAGAGCACTGGCGCCTTCACGAGCTTCCTCACATCTTCACCAGCGGCATCGGCTCAATGCTGCTCTTCCAGGACGCCGCGCGCATTCTCCAGAGATCGTACCGACTCCACAGACGTCGCTGTCAACTGCGCTTCACGATAACCAGGTCGCTCTCGAATGACTCGGCAGAGGAAGAGCAGTTCCGGTTCTTCTTCAGGCACGCTCGCGCTTGGATGGTCTGGAGACGCTGCCGCATGCGCTTCGACGCGGTCATGACGGCCAAACTGTTGTCGATGATTGACCCAACTGCTCACTCGGAGACCGAGCAGCTCCACTCGCTCAACGAGCTGACGCAGGACGCCTTCCCGCTCTTCAAGGCTGCGCTGGAGACCCAGACGCCGGACCAGCAGCCGCTGGAGCTCGATGTGGACGAGATGGAGCTGCCGCACTTCTGCACGCTGACGCGCACGATGAGTCGCATTCGATCCATGCACCGACGGAACCAGTTGGCCAAGACGCCGCACAGCTCCACGCCGAAGCTTCCGGCTGTTCCGGCCGCTTCGAGCGCCATGACCATCTTCGACGCCGTGGACAGCGCTTCAGTCGACGACGCGCTGTTTCTGCAGCACCAAGGAGCGGATCTGGCCTTGGTGGACCCGAAAACCGGCCGCAATGCGCTCCATGCGCTCGCGTTCTGCCGCGAGAACTACCGCTTCCGCCTCGAGATGCTGGACTTCCTCTTGAAGCACTCGGGACTCGACGTGAACGCCCGAGACGCCAACGGCGACACTGCGCTCATGCTGTTCGCCGTGCAGGGCCATCTGGAGCTCATGCAGCGGCTGATGAGGCAGCCGAGCGTGGACTGGCTCATCGCCAACAGCAGAGGCCAGAACGTGCTCCATCGCGCATGTCAGCAGGACCAAGTTGAGGTCTGCGGCTTTCTCCAGCGCAAGATCATGCAGTCCATGGGTCTGGTGCACGCCATGCACGTAGCCGACGCCTCCGGTCGCTATCCGCTGCACATTGCGGCCGAAAAGGGCTTCGTCGAGTGCGCCAAGCAGCTGCTCTCGCTCTCGGACGAGGACCAAGCACGCGATCTGGACGATGACACCGTGGCCGACTGCAACCGGCTGCTGCTCTCGCACTGGGACACGCAGGGCCGCACTGCGCTGCACTTGGCCGTGGCTCAGGACGACTTGGAGATGGTGGAGCTACTGCTGCGCGAGGTCAGCGGAGCCAACGTCAACGGCTTCGACCTGCAGCGGAGAGTGCCGCTGCATCTGGCGGTCGGTCTGGCGTCGAACGGATCGGCCATCGCGTCTCTGCTGGTCGAACGAGGCGCCGATCTGCACGTGATGGACGAGCGGGGCGACACGCCGTTGCACTGGGCCGCGTTCTCCGGCCGAGAGCAGATCGTGCGGCAGCTTCTGGCGTCTGGAGCCGATCCGACCATGGTCAACAGCGACTGGGAGACGCCGGCGCAGATCGCAGCCGCCTACGGCCACATCGAGTGCATGCGCCTGCTGATGATGCAGAAGAAGGACCCAGCGATGCAGCCGGAGCTCGCTGTCTCTGTCTCTGGACCCTCCAAGAGCAGAGCCAAGGAGCGACCAGCGGAGCCCAAGGGCGGATACTGGGAGGAGCTGCATGAGGAGGTGCAGCTCGTGGAGGAGAGCGGCCACTTCTCCTCCGAAGACGAAGACGCAAGCGACAACGAAGAGTGAATGCAGTCGGAGACGCCCGCCTCGAGTCCAGTCGAGGGAGACGCGTCCGTGCTGCTGTTTATTTCAATATGCATGCAGAGTCGGCTGGTTATACGGAAAGCTTGGGAACGCGGCGGTGGGCGGCCTGCAGCGTGTTGCGCAGCAGCATGACGACGGTCATGGGGCCGACGCCGCCGGGCACGGGCGTGATGGCCTGGGCCACGAGGCTCGCCTGGTCGAAGTCCACGTCGCCCACGAGTCGGTAGCCGGCCTTCTTGCTGGCGTCTGGCAGCGGGTTGATGCCCACGTCGATCACGACGGCGCCGGGCTTGATCCACGAGCCAGGGACGAAGTGTGCGCGGCCGATGGCTGCGATCAGGATGTCGGCTTGCTGCACCTGACGCTCGAGATCCACAGTGCGCGAGTGGCAGATGGTCACAGTCGCGTTCCGCTGCAGACAGAGCAGCGCCACGGGCAGCCCCACGATCTGGCTGCGGCCGAGCACTACGATGTGCTTGCCCTCGAGCGGGATGCCGTAGTGATCCAGCAGCTCCACGCAACCGGCCGGCGTGCAGGGCACACTGAAGGCAGACTCGCTGTCGCCGCCCTTGGAGGTCGCAAACTGGAACAGCGCCGCGTGGTTCTCCGGATGCAGGCCGTCCACGTCTTTGGCCGGGTCAATGGTGCGCAGGATGGCGTGCTCGTCGCAGAACTTGGGCAGCGGCAGCTGCACTATGATGCCGTCCACATCGTCGCGCCTGTTGAGCTCCTGGATCGTACTCAGCAGCTCATTGACGATCTGCTGCTGCATCGTCTGGTCCTGGATCTCGTCTCCATCGTCGCCGGGCAGAGGGATATGCAGCTTCCAGGACTCGATGCCCACGGCCGCACACGTGCGCTGCTTCATGCGCACGTACGTGGCCGAGTCCTTGCGCTGGCCCACGACCACGACCGCCAACCCCACGGACCGCCCGTGCTGCTGCTTGAAGGCCGCGCACTGCGGCTGCAGCTGCTGTGTCTGGATGGCGTCGCTCGTGGCGCGGCCGTCCAGCAGCAGCGGCTTGGTCTCTGTCGTCATGGTTGCTAATGAGCTGCTGAATGCGAATGTGGAAGTGAATGCGAGGTTGAAGGCTGATGGCCAAGCTACCTCGTGAACCTAATACTGTGCGAACTTAGTAGCTTTTTTCAAATGTCATTGGTTGAAAATAGAGTCACACTGCTGCATGATCTGTGATTGGCTGAAAAGCGATATAAGCTCCTCCCCCTCTCACAGATCCGATCTGAACTCTGATCATCATGGCGACGCTGCTGCGCTTCTGCCTCGTGGCGCTCACGGACGCGTCCATGCTGCCGGCGCTGGGCGTGATGAAGCGCAACCACCGCCATTTCGAGCTCTTCATCGGCGTGTTCCAGCTGGCCATCTCCTTCTGCTTCAACGCGGCCGAGGCCGTGCACACGACGCTCTTCCTGCGCGAGCTCCAGTGGCACTTCATCTCGGACGTGCTGTCCATCACGTACTTCTTGCTGCTCTGCGTGCATCTCATGGGCTTCAAGAACGAGGACCACAATATCCTGCTGCGGTACGTGGCCTTCGCGCTCTCGTGGCTCATGAAGGCCAAGGACGGATGGGACTCCACAGTCTACGAGGTGCTGCTCATCGGCAGCTACATCGGCGGCGTGGTCTACCGCCGCTTCGTGTCCACAGATCGCTCCAAGGCGCCCGTGCGCATGGACCAGGCCCAGCGCGCGCTCGGATTCATGGTGCTCGCAGCGCTGGCCGGCGGCATCCCCATCTACTTTGGCTACGGAGGCGGACTGGGAATCGCAAAGGCCATCATGCATCTCAGTGGGGGAGCAGCGTTCTACTACGCGTGGCTTACGGTGCCGTGTCTCGACTCGAAGAAGACCGACCTGATGCCCACGCACAGCGTCTACGTTTGATCTCTATGGCTATAGTTACTGCTGCTGCTGGGAATGCCCACAGAAGAGCTCGTAGAGCGATCGCACAGGTCGAATGTCGTCGTCCGATCGGATCTGCGCCAGAATACAATAGAAACCTCATGTCAGTACGCACGTCTTTCTCTGTGTTAGCGCTCTCGCCTTCTCACCTGTCGCTGCCGCGCCTTCTCAAAGTACTTGGCGTAGAGCAGCAGCTGCGCTTGGACAAGCAGCAAGCTCTTGGCCTGAGCCTCTGGTGCGTCCTCCTGCTTCTGCCGGCGTCGCTCCGCAAGGAAGAGCTTGAGCAGCGCATACGCTTCATACAAGCGATACAACTGTGCATGCTCCTGCTCCACCGTCTCCTGCTTTAAAGCCACTTGGCTGCGTCGCTCTCGGAGATAGCGCTTGAGCAGTCGCTTCTCGGCCTGCAGCTCTTGGTCCGTCCAGTGCTGGCACTCCATCACGCTCTCGTAATGGCTTCCTCCATCATCGCCAGCCACACTCTGCTCTTGCAGCAGACGTGGGCTTGATACGTGGTCATTGCCGGTGGAAGAGACCGAGGCTACACGCTTGAGCGGCTCTGGGAAGAGCACGGAGCCCACCGTGAGCTTGAGTAGGCAGTCGAAGAGCCACTTGGTCTCGGTCGACGTCATTTGCTGAACGGTCGCGCCAAAACACAAGATCGATGTCCAAGGCGCAGAAGAAGGACGACGTGTCTGTGGGCAGTCTGCGCATCGTGTACCAGGACACGTCCAAGGAGCTGGAGGAGCTCATCCTGGCCAGCGCCACGAACGCGCTCAAGGCGCTGTACAAGGGCGAGAAGGCCCACTTCACAGACGTGGCCCAGCAGATCAAGAAGGAGGTCGAGGAGACGCAGGACGGCGCGTGGCACGTGATCGTGGGCAAATCCTTCGGCTCGTTCGTGTCGCACGAGGTGAAAAAGTGAGTCAGTCTCTCTGGCGTTGATGTCATTCGCACTCACGCGCTCCACCACAGGATGCTGTATTTCTTCTTAGGACAGATCGGCTTTCTCGTCTTTCGCCATGGCTGAGTAGTTAAATATGAAGGCTCCTGCCCTCGCTTGTTTGCTTGCTTGCTCTAGACTCTCGTCCTTTTCTCTCTTTGCTAGCGAGTCCGCGGCACCGCGTCCAGCGCTCGCTTCTGCACCATGGCCTTGAGCTGCTGCCGGATGCGCACGGAGTACTGCACCATGCACACGATCTCCTTCTCGCGCTGCTCCTTGAGCTCGCCGACTCGCCGCTCGTGGAACTGGATCTCGTTGTTGATCTGCGACACAAGCGAGTGGAACATGTCGGCGCGCAGAGAACTCATGCTCTGCACCGTGTTGGCCATCTGCTGGTGCTTGGCGGCCACGTCCTGACGCGTCTTGGCGATCTGCTGCGAGAACTGCAGGCACTTCTGGTGGCAGGCGTTCACGACCAGCGGGATGTCGTTGAGCACGTCCAGACGCAGCAGCTTGACCTGCTGGATGATGGTGCGCGACTGCACCACGATCTCCACGAGCATCTGGTCGCGCACCGCCATCAGCTCATGCAGCTGCTGCTGGTACTTCTGGAGCTCCACGTTCACCCGCCTGGCGCGCTCCATGTCCTGATACGAGAGCTGCATGATGCGCGAGTTGAACATCATGATGTGCTGCTCGAGCTGCACCACTTGGCCCACAGCCATCGTGTAGCGGTCGTACAGAGCGTCTTCGAGAGGATTCACTTGGGTCGACTGGCTCACGGGCGTTCTCAGGCCATGCAAATTCGACCCATGGCTTTGATGAGTCACTGTGATCGGCGCCGTAGACCATCCGCTGCTGGTGGAGACGTTGACAGACTGCAGCGGCATTGAGCTGCTGGGTGTGACCATCGCAGGTGCGGCCTGAGACGTGTACGCGGTGGAGACAGAGGTGGTGGGCGTCGGAGCATCGGGTAGGGGCACCATGGGGCTCACGAAGCTGCTGCCACCATACGAAGCCATCGCCTCCTGGGTCTGCTGCTGTTCTTGATGCACATAGTTTTGAAATGGAATCGGCTCGGGTATCGCTGGGGACATGACATCGGCATTCTCATTGGGCTGGGGATATACTGGCGTCGTTGCATTCTGCGGTGCGCTGCCATACTGCACGAGCTGATTGTTATCGTGCAGGTTGATGGAGCGTATGAAAGGCCGCGTGGACGGCTGGTTCATGGATCCTGCGCTCTGCTGTTCGTTGGATCCGTCATCGTCCGAGTCGATGGTGATGACCTCGGCTTGCTCCAGCGGCCGTTTGCGTGAGACCTGCTTCTGTTGGTTGAGACGTGGAGCTGTCTGCTCATTGTCAGTCGAGCCGTGGGTCATGATCCGCAGGATCAAGGACTGGAAAGCCCGTGACCACCTGGCCTTGGCCAACAGAGTGCCAGGCGCGCCTACAGAGCGATGATGGGTGAGCGTCGTGCTCCATCAAAGCGGATGGAGAGATGCGCACCTTCCAAGCAGATCATGCGATGCGTCTTCACGCGCTGCACGCTGTGGATGGTGGAGAAGCACGGCAGGCAGAACGTCAGGTCGCAGTCCGGACACCAGAGGCTCACGCGTTCGAGGTGGCAATGCGGACAGTCTACGCATCAATCAGTCCATTAGACCACAGACAGCTACCAAATGAGCAACAGACGCACTTGAGGTCACCGACTGCCGGTGCGCGCGCGTGTTCTCGCTGGAGTGGCATTGATCGGAGCACTTGGTGCACAGCGGCTTGTTGTACGCGCCACAGTTTGGCTCCTGGCATCGAAGATCGGCCTGCATACGCGTGGTACAGAACACACACGTTGGCAGGGCCAGCACTACAGCAAGAGAAGAGCCGCAGTCAGTCAACAGCCCAAGACCCACGCCGCCAAAGCAACCACTCACTCCGGATCTGCTCGCGATTCTGCGCCTGGAACTTGGCCAGCAGCATTGAGATCTCGCGGCACCAGGACGGCACCATGCTGGGCGCCAGCTCCGCGGCCGTGGTCTTCCCGTCGTCCGTCGTTGCCTTTTCTGTCGTCTGGTGGTCCTGGGCGCTGCTCTGGGCCGTGCCTGAGGCCGCATCCACGGCCGCTGGGCCGCCTCCGTCGTCTTCCTCAGACGGCATGAGTTTTATCCGATTACTGTACAGTATAGCTGAGTGAACACCTGAGATATACTTAATTTAAAGGGTACATTACTTATAGAGGTTATGCGTTTATCACGTATATCTTGAATCAATACGTTTTTGAAACCTTTTTTATCCGATAAAATCGGTTTAGACGGGTGATCGCTTTTCGACTGTTCACTCAACGCTGTACGTCGGCATTCCGCGCCAAAATGAATGAACTAATGTGGTGCACGCTAAACTCGGAGCAGACTCACGAGCCTCTTTTCTAGAACAGCCACGCTGTTCTTGAATGGTATCTTGATGTTTGTATGTAAGCAGTCGCTAACCTTCGCTAACCTCCGGACGGCGGACCCAAGATCCGCAGCATTGGTCAATCACCAGAAGAGAGAGATGGCAGGCAACGAGAGCGCTCTGGGCGAAGAGATCGCGGAGCTGCAGCAGCTGCTGGCACAGACCAAGACGCCTGGCAACCAGAGAGACCTGGCGGCGCTTCTGCAGCAGAAGCAGCAGCAGCTGAGTGCGCAGCAGGCTGAATCCAAGCAGGAGGAGGAAGCCATGCAGGTGGACGAGGAAGCGCAGCCCACGATCCCTGTGCCCGTGCCTGTCAAAGTGGGCGCACACAAGGCCACGACCGTTGACGTTGGCTCCGATCTGACCGTGTTCTCGGAGATCTCTCGCTTTGGCTGGGAAGACGACGGCTACGGCAAGTCCAAGGTCTCGGTCTACATCATGTCTGGCATTGACGGCGTGGGCGATCTGCCCAAGGAGCAAGTGACCTGCGCGTTCACCAAGTCGTCCTTTGATCTCAAGGTGACGTAGCAAGAGAGGACGGGTGCCTTGCGTTGTATGAAGCGTACTGATCGTGGCGCATTGGGTTGTTTGCTTGCAGATCATGGGGCTGGGAGGCAAGAACTATCGGTAAGTTAGGCGCAATGTTGCACAGAACCTCTGTATGTATTGACGGCTCCTCATTGCGCATGCGTAGCCTTGTCAAGCACAATCTAGATAAGGACATCGTGCAAGCCAAGTCCTCGTACCGAGTCAAGCGCAACCGCGTGACTATCACGCTGTGGAAGGCCGAGAAGGACAACACGTGGATGTCGCTGACTGCTAAGAACCCTGGCAAGTCCAAGCCCAACACCAGCGACCCGGCCGCTGGCATCATGGACATGATGAAGGTGCGTTAGTGCTGCCATTGCTGCTTGCTCGAAAGACGCTCAATGGCTAATGCAACTGTGTAGAATATGTATGAGGATGGCGATGAGGAAATGAAGCGCACGATCGCCAAGGCCTGGACAGAGAGTCGCGAGAAGCAGGGCGACAGCCCGAGTTTCGCTTAATCCAACTCAGTAGTAATGGGAATGGCGTTGCATGAAGATCTGCTCGTGTGCATGTTCATTTATTCATTCGTCTGCGACAATGCGCACGTCCACGATCTCCTGGTCCACAGTCACGACCGTGACTTCGGCCGAGTCCAGCGCCTTGCGGATGTCTTTGAACTGCTTGCTCTTCTTGGGCACCTGGATGGTCTCGCACGTCTCGTCGCTCTCCTCGCTGAGCAGAGAGAGATACCCGTCGTCATCGATGCCCAGCACGCTCCACTCGATGCGAGGAGCCGGCGCCAGCTCTCCATCTAGCAGCTCCGCGTCCGGATCGCCGCCTACGATTCCGATGAGTTCGTTGTACCACTTGAACGCGCGCTTCTTCTGCTTGGAGCCCATGACGTTGAAGGGCATGGCCAGTGCGTCCTTCACGACCTGGAAGATGGCGTCCAGCAGCTGCGCGTCGCCCTGGGCCTTGGCGAACGTCACGTAGCCGCCGATGGCGTCCACCAGTTTCTGCTGCGCCGGGTCGCTGAAGCGCGACGACTGGTTCTTCTGCAGGAAGCGGCTCATGGTGCGGCACTCCTTGAGCATCTTACCCAGAGCGCGCTCCGCATTGGCGCTCGCCTGGCGCAGCAGGTCCTGACTGTCGTCCCAGAACTTGCCGCAACGCGAGTCCATTGGGCTTCTCGGAATTAAATGAAGCAGCCACTGTACAGCTGACTGCATCAGCACTGGGCCATGGACGACCTGTATGGGGACCTCGACACGTCCACCGGCGCTCTCGAGCGCACGGAGGCGCTGCGCAGAGAGAGCAAAGCAGAGCAGGACAACGCCAGGCTGCGGCAGGAGCTGGCGCTGCTGCAGCGCGCCAATCAGGAGCTGGGCAAGGCGAACGCGGTGCTGGAGACCAACATCTCCACGCTCTTTAGCACGGCGCAGCACGAGATCAAGCGCAAGGACAAGGAGATCCAGCGCCTGCGAGAGCAGGTGGAGCAGCTGACACGCAGGACATGAAGCCACTGATGCAAAGTGGACTGAGATTTTCAACTTGTTAAATAAAAACTTACGCAGCGCAGACCAGACCAGACGCAAAGAGCGCCTCCAAGCACCGAGTCGGTCGTGCGCTGCATTCGAAGCACGACTTTGTTTCTTTTTCTCTCTCTTCCGTCCACCGCTCTCGCTTCGATTGCGCTGGACAGGGACTGCTTTTACGGCCAGCAGTGCAGCAACGCCTCCAAGGACGGATGATCCGTCCGCTGGCGTCGAGCTCGAGAATACTTATCCCAAGCGGGGCTGGCGCCTCATGTACGTCGATATGTAAAATACGCGCTTCTTGGTTCCGGGTCGATCGATCTTTCAATATTTACAGCACGCGCGCTCATCCAGCGCAGACTCATGCTCGGTGGGCCGCTTCCTCATCGGGGACACCAACAAAAATCTCCTCTGGATCGGCAATCGCCAAGGGCGCTGGCTTCTCTCCAGTGGTGCTCTTCAGTTGCTACTTTGATCAAGCCACGACAAGCACATTGTTACTACACGCTCTCAAAGGTTTCAATCAACCAGTCGATCGTGGGCGCACAGACCTGGAGAAGTGTATCCAGACAGCCGACGTCGTACTCGTCCAGCAGTGACGTCTCAAAATCCTCTAGCTTCCTCATGACTTGCTGCTAGAACCAAGCACACAAACGGCACCAAACGCATAAACAACAAGCAGATAACAACGAGAGCAGGAAATCATAGACATACCTCTTCGCCTTCCGCAAACGGATCGTGCTCCGAGTCGCTTAGCAGCGGCATCTCGTCGTCAATGAAGTCGAGCTGTGTGTTTTCCGTCGGAGAGCTGTCTTCCGTAATACTGTTGATAGATCCGTTCTCGATGGCCTTCGCCAGATCGCTTGAAAATGTGCGATTGAGCGATGGCGTGGGAACAATTGAGGTGTTGGCTTGGATAGACGACGCAGAACTGGACTGCTCAGTCTTCGGGAGCTTGAAAGCTGGAGAAAACAGACTAAGAGCGTTGCTGAGAGACTCAGATGGCGCACCCACGGGAACGATATCAGTCGGAGGAGCTGGCGTCGGGGCTGTCCGAAGAGGGCTTCCCACTTCTACGACCGACGATGGTTCTACATCAATTGACAAATCATCAGCTCCACATAATCCTTATCCTATGGATTCTTCGTCATCTTCCTACCTGAATCATATAGCTGACTTCCAAAGGACTCGCTCACGGGCACTTCGAGGAACTTTCGCTTGCGGGACTGATGAGTGGTGTCGCCCACAGCCGAGCTGGTCGATCGTGGCAGCATCGGCGGTTCGTCCATGGCCAGGAATCGCAGTACGTCACGGAATTCCTTCGGTCCGAGCACGTTGCTGTTCGTAATCAAACCAGCATTATCATAGCTGTCAGACAGACGCACAGACAGACGCAGCATTCCCCGCCAGCAGCAGCAGAGTCAGCGAGAAAACCATTTAGCAACAGTCGTTCTGTTTGAGTGTCTGGTTGCCGCCACGGGCAGAGAATCCACAAGGGCCACATGCAGAGATCACTTACTCTTCCGTGATGGCCGTCGCCGCTTCGTTGCTGGAGAGTTTGGGCAGACCCTGCTTGTTGCGGTAGATCTGGTACAGGATCCACATGATCTTCTTCATCTTCTCCTGCATGATGAGCTGTTTGTCCTTGGCGGCTCCCAAGTGCTTCCACAGCTTCAGGTTGTCGCTGCGCACGATCGCGTTGTCAATCTCCAGCTCCCGCAGACGCTTCTCCATGGCGTCGCTGCGGTTGCGGAGCTCCTTCATCTCGCGCAGCAGGGCGTCCGACATTTCTCTATGCGCTTCGAATCGCGAATTCTGCTGGACAAGATTTGTTAGCTGACCATTCGATGGATGGCTACCAATGGATCTCTAGACGACGTGACGTACCTGAATGGACGCGTTCACGAGCTGCTGTTGCTGCTGCTGCTGGCTAGACGACGTGTGGGACGATACCTTGCGCTTGATCAGATGCAGCAGATCCGGGCGGTCGCGCTTGAAGTACGGGTGTTGGAACTCCAGTCGCTTTGAGTCCAGCACGGTCTTGTGGAAGCCGTACAGGTTGAGCTGGCGGACGAACGACGGGAAGTTGCGATGCTTGAAGAACCGCGGCAACACCATGGCCACGAACGCCTCGAGCTGCGAGACGATGATCGTGTCTCCGCTGGCGTTCCACCCGCAGACGTTGGCGAACTCCTGCATGCAGAAGATCTCGTACGTCTTGGACAAGAACGCCGGCAGCATCACGTGCTTGCTGCCGCCGTCCACGGGGGTGGAGGGCTTGCTGTTCGGCGCGGACGCGGAACTCGCAGCTGTACACACACAAGATCCATCCGTCAGTCTCCCTGCGTCCCTGTTGGCGCTCCAAGAGTCGCGGTTCTTGGCCCAAATAGTCCTACCGCTTGGCTTGCTCTTTCCCTTGGAGGCGCTGGCGGCCGCGGCAGCCACCGGTCTGGCGCGCACCGGTCGTCCGGAGGCGGAGGCGGCCTCTGCGTCGATGGCCAGGGCGGCCGCGACGTCGTCGGTCTCCTTGCTGCTCATGCTGCTGCGAATGCGCTTGGCCATGTGCCCCGCGCCCCAATACTCGATGCCCCCGTTTCCGTGGGCTTCTTCACTGGGCCAGCTTATCCGAGTGACCAGGGAAGGGATTATTACAGAAGAGGTAGGCTGCATACAAATGCCAAGTTTGCGGAACGATCGCCTTTTAGGTTCCCACGAAGCTCGCGCATAACGAGGTCGGCCTGTTCGCAAAAGGGGCGGAAGCTTACGATGCGTTTGGAGGGGAAGGGCACGTGCAGCATACAAACTTCAAGTGCAGAGCCATGTCTTTGTCTGTCGCACTGGATCTAATCATGATCCGACCCCTCATCCCCTATCCTCTGGTCTAACCTACCTTTGATCGCCAAATTAGAACCAGATGCACCTTGTTTCGCCACAAGCACCCTCGTTGGCTGATCCTCACTGCACCCTGTTTTGGAGATCGGATGGAGGTGGGTTGCTGATTCGCATCAAATATCCACCCACCCGAGCCATGGAGAGCTCCTCGTCCGTCGCGGCGGAGGAAGCTCAGGCTGCAGCTATGGGCACAGGTGCTGCGTCCCCAGGTCCTCCGTCATCTGCTGCGGCGTCCGCCCAGCCGCCGCTTGCGTTCTGGATGCGCTTCAAAGAGTTCTCCCGATGGCGCAACTCGTTCTTCGCCGGGCGCCTGGCCGCCATGACGCTCTTCTCCTGCCTTTGCCTCTTGCTGCTCATCGTGGTTGCCGATGGATCGTGGCTGCTGGTATTCTGGGTGGCGTTCCAGTCGCCCAGCATTCTCTTGGGCCTCGCGGCGCTCCCGATATTCCCGCTCTACTCGATCATGACCGTTGGGGATGAACCGACGACTCGCTCCGCCGCCGCCATCAGCGCTGAAAGCAGCAGCAGCGACAACAACAGCCCTCGACTCTCGGCCGAGCGGCTGTCAACCTACGGCTCGATCTCGTTCGCCAGTCGCACGTGCTACACCGCTACGACCGTCCTCAAGCGCGCCATGGTGCTGTACGTGTGCGAGGGCGCCATCGTGGTGCAGACCTTCGTGCTGACCTACGTCGTCATGTTCCTGGTCGTGAGCTTCTGGGTGGGCGAGCACTTCTTCGACATCTTCAACTCGCTCTTCAGTGTCACGACCATCGCGTGGCTAGTGACCACCGCGAGCTTCATGATGCAGACGCGAGAGTTCGACCGTCTGCGCGGTCACGAGCAACTGCAGCTCGGCGCTGGGCTGGACGAGGCCGACCTGCCGTCCAACTACTCCATCAAGCCATTGGCCATGCCGGCGCTGCAGCTGCCGCAGGGCGGAGATATGGTGCGCGTTATTTCTGCGGCCTCGGGGCCTCAACAGGTGAGTGTCGAGGGCTCGATCACTGGCTTTGCCAGTAGTCACGACCTGCTGCTGAGCGCCACAGCCAAGGAACTCGAGTCGGAGCTGCGCACGGGGCTCTACGAGGCGGCCGTGCTGGGCGATCATGCGAGAGCAGAACATCTTCTGACGCACGCTGAGCGGTTCCTGGGCTCCAAGGTGCATCTGCAGCTGCTGATGCTCAAGATCTACAGCACGCCCATGCTCATCTGCTGGGCCTTCGCTCGATCGACTCGCAATCCATTGCACGTGGCGTGTCGTCTGGGCGATGTGCGCATGGTCGAGATCCTGCTGGCCGCAGGAATGAACCCCAACTTCCTGGACCAGATCGCCGGTACGAAGCTGGACCTGCAGATGCTGTACGAGATCTGCCAGCTGCGCTTCAAGAACATCCCGCATGTGTTGGGCGCTCCGATTCACGTGGCGGTGCTCAACGGCCACACCGAAGTGATCGACGTGCTGGCCAAGCACCGCGCCAATCTGGACGTCATTGCGCGCTCGAGCTTCTTTTCTCAGTCCATGCGCGTCACGCCCGTGTTCCTGGCCGACGCTGTCGACGTGCTCGAGTGTCTGGTCCACCACAAGGCCAACATCCTCGTCGTGCCTGGCAAGGGCAACGCCATGAGCACGACTGTGCTGCAGCGAGCTCTGCTCAACCATCGACGCGAGTTAGCATCGCTCCTGGAGGAATGGGGCGGCGACGTTGCGCTGACACCGCTGCACGAGGCTGCCGCTGCTGGCGATCTCGCCACTGTCAGACACCTCCTGAGCTGGGACGTGGACCCGGACGTGCTGGGCGAGTACCAGACCGGAGTCAATCGCCGTACACCGCTGCACTGGGCCGCTGTTATGGGCCGACGCGCTATTATCACGGAGCTTGTAGGTCACCGAGCCAATGTAAATGCTGTCGACAGCGCTGGTCGCACGCCGCTGCATTGGGCCACTCGCCACAACCATGCCCAGGCGGTCGAGGAGCTGCTGGCACTCGGAGCCGACGCCACGCTGTTGGATGACGACGGACTCTCGCCATTGGCCTTTGGAGTCATGGGCGGCATCCTGGGTGGCGAATGTGTCGAGCTCTTCGTGCGCTTCGGTGTTAACGTCGATACTCGCACGTTCAATGAGTACGGCGACACGTGTCTGCACATGGCGCTGCGTCTGGGCTTCCGAGACGTCGGGTTGGCGCTGTTGCAGAACGGAAATGCCGATCTCTTTTGTCTCAACGAAGTCGGCCAGCGTGCCGTCGAGTGCTGTGCATCAGCTGAGCTGCAGTACGCTGTAAAAGTCGCGGGCAACTGCATGGACGTCGTCCTGTCCTTTGATCCGGCGTACCGAGGCTTCGCGCGTCGCGTTCGACGTGGCATTGAGGAGAATTTCATCACGGTGTACATGCGAGGCCCGGGCGACGACGGCTCCAAGTCCATGGAGATGATGAAGAACGCGTCGGCTGTTGTGTGCGTTCTGAGCAAGGACTACGAGTCGAGCACGATCTGCATGGAGGAGCTGGCGTTCGCCAAGCAGAACCAGGTGCCCGTGGTGGCCATCTCGTGCGAGTCCGTGACCATGTCGGAGGAGCTCCAGGTCTATCTCTACACGCGACAGATCGTGCCGTTCCTCCATGCCGTGACGTCGAGCCACACAATCATGTCGTCCGGATCCTCGCACTCGTTGGACTCAGACTTCGACCCAGTTGAGTTCGAGATCGATGAGGAAAAGTTCCAAGCCAGTCTACGAAACCTCATCGACGGTTTGCGAGACGAAGTGGAGCTCCGGCGACTCGGCGGTGACCGTGCCAGTCCGTTTGAGACCTCCTCGATCACTGGAGGCCCCGGTGGCGTGCTTCTGCCGAGCTACCGATCGTCATTCCCGAGTGGTATGACGTCGTCTATCAATATCTCGCCCCAAAGCGCACAGGCATCGGTTGAGCGACGCACGATGAACGACGTGGTCTCAGCCGTGCTCGCTCAGTCCAATGTTACTACAGGCAACAGCAAGCGGCAGTTGGCACCTTCGATCTTTCTCTCTCATGGTGACTGTCATCGCGAATTTGTGGGCAAACTGTACACTGAGCTGCGGCGACAGCATCTGCGCGTAACGGTGGACTCCATGACGAAGGTCAGCAGCATGAAGGCACGCATTCTCGCAGCCAAGGACGCGATTCTTCAATGCTCCGTGTTCCTCGTCGTGCTCTCGGAGAGCAGCGCCAAGACAGAGCTCGTGAGCGACCAACTGGCGTTTGCGGAAGACAAAGGCAAGACCATTGTGCCGATTTACTTCACCAAGAAGCCTCGTGTGCTGGACGCCACGGTGGCGCAGCTGCTGGAACACCAACAGCAACTGTTTGTGTTTGCTGATGACACAAGCTACGGTCGTGGCTTTGACGAGCTGGTGCAGGAGCTGCAGCGGCAAGAAATGCGGCAGACGAGCTCCGCTTCACTCGTGGCGAATCCCGTGGCGCAGTCAGCCGCTCACTTTCTGCTACGCAAGGCTCGACTCTCCACGGCTGCCAAGCAGGCAGCGTCTCCGGTAGCACCAGTGGCGGTGTAATGACGTTATCTGTCTGAAAAGCTCGCAGAATTCGATGAACGACAAGGTAGAAATAGATCTGGTCAGAAATGCGTCAAGCTATTTCAGGTGAGTGAGTTGGCTGTGCCATTGCAACTCAACGAAGACAACTTCACCTGGGAATGTCGTGGGGCGTTGCATCGTGGCGCCGCCGCTGGCTTCGAATCAAAGCCACGCTGCCATTGATCAAGAGTCTGCTGGTGATCGCCATACTCTTCGGTCTCGATATCCGCGATGTTACGTACAAGATCTGGTGGACTGGGCCGTTAGAGTCGTATCACTTTCGCTCTGGCAGCACAATCGTCCTCCAAGACGCGCCTGTGGTGCCAGGTGCCGTCCGCGGACCGTCTGGTTGGACCTCATTCCTCACCAATTGCGCCAGCATCACACCATTCTGTGACGACGGCAGCACTTTCTTCCTAAGCGCAGTGCTTGCAAATTGCAGCACCATCAGCCAGACCAATGTGAGCGTTCCGCTACCACCGTCTCTCATCATCACGTCGTCGTTTCGAGTTGACTCGGTCGCCTGGGCGAGCTGTCAATTGCTGTATCTGCCCCGCCGACCTCCGATCTGCCAGAGTCAATTGGTTTCCAGCTTCCACGCGAGGTATGCGTTTCCGGTCGTGGACGTCCCAATCGACTGGATGGCTCCAGTGGACAGCGCCGGAGAGTTCGAGCTGCTGCAACTGCTGGAGCTCGTGAGTTTCAGCATTCCGCAGTACGGGATCATCTGCGGGAACCTGTTTGCGCTGGAGACAGTGGGGACTCAGCCGACGTACTACTCAAGCTTCATCTACGCCTGCGCGAGTACGAATCTCGGTCGCTCAGCGTTTGTGGGCGTTGCTCATCCAGCGATCGACGCACTGCTGACGGACAAGGGCTGGCTCACGGCTGACGTGGTCAACATCATGAACTTCCGCTACGGCATCCGGCAGAACGACAAGAGCGGATTCAGCGTACGCAAGGACGAGAAGGGTCGAGTGCTGCTCACATCGCACACGAGCATCAACTTCAGCTCGTACGGCCAGCTGTACGTGCTGCTCCTCAGCATCGACTTGTGTCTGCTTGTGGTGCACGTCCTGAGCTCACTGGAGATCATGTCTTGGGCGCTCATGCCAAGCGCACGCGAGCAGATTGTCAAGATCAAGTCGTCGATAGCGAGACACCGGAGCACAGTGTCTAAGCATGCATCGTTCATTAAGGCCTTGCAGTCAAGTCGAGTTATTGAGGGTGGTCCTTCGTTGCGTACAGCGTCAGTCCAACGATCGCAATCGCAGCAGCCATATCCTCAACAGCCAGCGACGGACACGAGCCAGTGGTTCATGGAAGAGCACTCGCTGTACTCGTTCTTCTCGCGGTCGCTCTACCGCAGCCCCATGGTAGTAATGGCCACGTGCGTGACCCAGCTCATCTCGTGGCTGCTTGTGCTGCCCAACTCCGTCGTCTGGACCTGGAGCGACTCGTTCATGCAGAAGCTGCAGGCCTATCTCAGCAGCATCCGCATCTGGGTGCTCATCCTGCTGCTCACCAACGGACTCTGGAACCTCGTCGTGCTCGCGGACGAGGCTGCGGCCTACCGGTTCGTGCGCGGCACGTACGTCTCCAGCTACGAGATCTTGGCCATCGGCGCGCTCATGTCCTTTGCGCTACGCGAGCAGGTCTTCGCTCTGAGCGGACTCAAGTGGGACATGGAGAAGCAGCGCGTGTCCGACGTCGTGTCCTTCCCGGGCTTCGTGGCCCACGGCAACACATGCAATCTGGATCTGGACTTCCAGATCGTCACGCCACACAGCATCCTGTGGCTGCAGTACAAGCCACTGCTGCAGATCATCATCTTCAGCGTCATCTCGCTCTTTGGCTACGCTGGGCTCAAGTTCCTCTTCTTCGCGTACTTAGGGCCGGCCATGCGCTGGTCGCGATCGGCATCAAATGCGGCCGTGGTCGCCGCAACGGCTGTAGCTGCGCACAGCAACCACCAGACCAAGCTGCAAGAGTTGCGGCCGTATGCACGCTCTGAAATCGAGAGAGTCATGGATTGCCCCGTCCGCGCTAAGAGCCTCATCCGCAACTCGCTCGCCATGGAAACGGTGGACGCTAGTGGCTCCGTCCACATCTCGCCCAGTTGCTTTCTGGACTTCGGCATCATGCTGCGTGACGGCGAAGTGCGCACGCGAATATGCTTCGCGAATATACTCAGCAACATAAGGCAGCCATCCGAGCCGCTCACAGCCGCACTGCAGACCCATCCAGCGAACGCCGTCCGCAGGCGGTCGTCGTATTCGGGAAAGCCGTCGCCACAACCAGTGACGTCTGAACAGGACGTCCAGCGCAAGGAAACTGATGTTGATGCGGACATGGATCAACCTGCCAAGTTAATGCTCATCCGCCAGCGGACCACTTCGGGGTTTGAATGAGCACACTTTTTTATCAATTTTTATTCCCTCGCGCATATGATTATAAGTTAACTCGACGTTAGATCTCAAACTCTAGCTACCGCGTGTACTGCCGAGTTTCTGCATAAGCTTCGAGCCGCCTTTTGGACGACCTGCAGGCGGACGATTGAGGCGGTTCAGTTTATTCGCGTCGCCACTTTCCGAGGTCATGGACTAACATTGTCGCAAAGAGTTCAAATCACAAGGAATAAATCACACAAGATACCCACATAATGCATATCAAAAGCAAAAACGATCGCACCTGACGCAATCGCTTGGGGAACTCTGGTCCACTTCCCCCACCACCATTTAAGCGGCCACCCATACCGGGTGCACTCGATGGCGGAGCCTTGCGCTTCTTGCTCTCGATCAGCTGCTGCGCGTACTCCTCGCGGGCGTCTACGAGGGCGCTCTGCCAGAGCTGCTCCCACATGGCCGCGTCCGCCTCGTCCTGCGGCTGCTCCGCGTGAAAGAGCGCCAGGATCTCGCGGAAATCCACCTTCTTGTTCTTCTGCGGCAATAAGGAATGCTTTTCGTTGCTCTGAACGCTGCTGGCGTCGTCATCGTCCTCTGGCGGAGGCGGAGGAGGCGGCGGCGGCAGCGGCGCCATTTCCATCGAAGCGTCTTCCTCCTTCATCATGCAGGTTACGCTCTGAGGGTTACACTCACCTCCCGTTGTCCTTGTAAATGAGCACTCAAGGTGTATCTGAATGTGCGCCCTTGTAATAAGGACAGTGGTAGTACCGTATTTCACCAAAACAACACTCTTGTGGCCTTCAACCAATCAGGTCAGATCCAGGTGGTGGTGCAAACACCATTCCAGGATTTGCGCCGTTGCCCCCAAGTAGAATGCGCTGGTTGCAGTTGACCAAGGCCGCGCGCGCCTCCCGCGTCCCGAGCGCCCCCATGCGCTGGTTCTCCAGCGGCGCGCAGCCGTTCCGCTTCGACTCGCGCCAGGAGTACGTGGACTATCTGTCGCGCCACCACAGCCGCCTGCCCTGGGGCTTCTCCGTCGGCACCACGTGCCTCGAGTTCGTGCCGCAGGAGGCGCCGCACCTGCCGGCCACCATGACGCTGAGTCTGATCAAGCCCGTCAAGCCCACCAAGCTCTTCGGCGCCGTGTTCACGCAGAACGCGTTCCCTGGTGCGCCGGTGATCGTGGGCCGCACGCGTCTGGGCGAGGAGACGCTCGGCGCCATCCTGGTCAACAACAAGATCTCGAACGTGTGCGCCAGCGGCGGCGGCGTCGCTGACGCTCAGGAGGTGTGCGACGCCCTGGCCAAGCACCTGCGTCTGGAGAGCGGCAACCGCGTGCTGCCGAGCTCCACGGGCGTCATCGGCTGGCGCATCCCCGTGGAATCCATGATCGAGGCCATGCCGCGTCTGGTGGAGAACCTGCAGTCCGAGTCCGTGCTGCCGGTGGCTGAAGGCATCATGACCACTGGTGCGTACACTGGAGATATCTTGTATGGCTGTGACAACCGACTGACGCAATTGATCACTGCCTGTAGATCTGTACCCCAAGGTCCGTTCGGCTGACGTCTGCGGCGGTCGCATTGTGGGCATCGCCAAGGGCGCCGGTATGATTGAACCCGACATGGTAAGCCTTGCGTTTGGAGCTGTAAACTTCACTGTGCACGCCTCTGACTGATGCATTTCGTAGGCGACCATGCTCTCGTACATCCTCACGGATCTGTCGGTGCCTCGCGAGACGCTCCGTGAGCTGCTGAGCGAAGTCGTTGGTGACACGTACAACGCCATGAGCATCGATACGGACCAGAGCACGTCTGACACCGTGGCCATCATCTCCTCGGACCAGATCCCGTTCGACCCTTCGGTCCACCTTGAAGACTTCAAGCGCGCTCTCCACGAAGTGTGCCAGGGTCTGTGCGAAGACGTTGTGCGCAACGGTGAGGGCGTCGACCACGTCATGCGTGTCGTGGTACGCGGAGCAACCTCCAAGACCATGGCCAAGGGTGTGGGCAAGTCCATCGTCAACTCGCCCCTGCTCAAGTGCGCTGTGGCTGGCAATGACCCGAACGTCGGTCGACTCGTCATGGCTGTCGGCAAGTACATGGGCAAGCACCACAAGGACGTGGCTATCTCGCGCTCCATGAAGATCCGCATGGGCGGTGTGCTCATTTTTGAGAACGGCGAGTTCGTGCTGAACGGCGACATTGAAGACCAGTTGGTCAGCCACATGCGTCAAGCTCAACTGACAGGTAATATTGCGAGGTTACTCTTTATGATGTTGAGGGTTATACATACTGATGCTCTGTTGAACATTAACGCAGAACCTACCCGTGGCGGCATGGAAGTCGCGTCCAAGGATTACCCTCCTCACGACAAGTTTGTCGAGGTAATGAAAGATGCGTGAACCGTTGAAGAACCTAACATTAACTAACTCATTGCTGTATCGTACCCCCTTGGTAGATGGATATCGATCTTGGCGTTGGAAACGAGAAGGCTCAGGTTTTGGGCATTGATCTCACTCACGAGTACGTAGCGATCAACGCCGACTACCGTTCGTAGATTCAATATTCAGACGCAATAAACACATGCCGAAGGCATTGATGAGGACTGCTCAACTCAAAGCTGAACGGGTATGTGTCTTAAATACATATCTCTGAGCTACCTATTGACCGGACCTAGCAGAATTGTGGCGAAAAAAGCCTTGCATGAGCTGCAATCGCCGGCGAATTTTTTCGGAATCAGAGAAAACCTGATGGAGGATTCTCTCAAGTCTCCCCGCTTCGATGCCTTGGAAATACCTTCGAAATCCGTCTCTTGTTTTTGTCTCAATGATTGATTTGCTCTTTGTCTTCATGAGCTGAATGATTTCTTCATCCGATAGGTGATTTGCTGGTCCCAAGAGTGGCGAATCAATCTGGAGCTGTTGCTCTCTTGGATCGCGCTCAATTCTTTTCGCATCACTACTGTTCTCAACGTTGCCGTTTCTTGGAGACAGGCACTCTGGCTGTACGGAGTTTACGCTCACAATTTGCTCATCATCTTCCATTTCATCTCGCCATTTATCAATCGCATGAAGACTCTCAGTCACGTTAAAAAAGCTTTGTGACTTCTTTGGGTGCAACTTGATGCGGCTATGACCGTGAGCTGCAGTTCTGCAAGCAAGAATCGCACGCTCATCAGTCAACACAATTTTTGGAGAACAAAGTAAAGAATCAAGACACAACGTACGTCTCCTCGTTGTCGCTGGCACTGGATTCGTCGTCCGAATCCACTTTTGAGAGTGTTCTAGCCATTCTCTCCTGCGGATTGCTTGCTCTATTTGATGGAGGAACAAAACAACCGGCATTGCCTTTGCTCCACTTGGATGAAACACCACCGTCTTGCTTTCCATGAAGCCGCGGAGATAGCGCATCAAGATTCCAATCACTGCGATCAGTCACGTTGAATGCGCTGATCTCTTTTGTGGATGGTTCATTGGATTCATTATGATCAAGAATGAGTATGTCGACTTTAGCTCCTGAACGTGTCGAGAATGATGCACGTTTTTTTGATGAAACAGCGGCAGATTTTGCACGCCCTCCACCATTGACACCTGTTGATGCTTCACCAAAAGCTTCACGAATATTTATACCGTTCCGAAGAACACCAGCTGAGGTATTCGGTCGTCGCATCGCTTTGCTAGGAGATTTAGCTGGTGACCTTGAGCTTGGGGTGTCGGATTCAGGGTTAATGACTCCGATGTGGGACCCAAACGCCGTCTCAAGTTGCCACGCGCGCAATTCGTTCATGATCGCATCTCGAGATTTGTACTTTTGTGTGTCAAGTTCGGAAGCACGATCGAGTGTGTCAGTTATGGACATTCGGGCTGGAGTTTTAGGACGTTCAAGACCGCGTTGGGAACCACCATTTTCACCTCGAAGCAATTCAAGTTCTTGAGGAGAAATCGATTCAGTCTCGCTGCGACGTCGCCGGAGGGCGCTGGTGACGTTTCCTGCGAAGACGATATCTGTTCCATGTGTCAAGTTGCTGCCCGAATCATCGCGGGCGGTATCCTGAAAACATTCAGAAAAATATTAATCATCACAACACAAGCACATTGCGATCTGATGGCAAGCCGATAACTCACAAGTAAAGGATCACAGCCAACCATGCGGGTCGAGCTGCCAGACCTTGCCAGTTTATGGGGGCTGAGCTCACACGCATGACTTGCATTCGAAGACTTAATACCATCGGCAATGAGAAGGTGATCATCCATTGAGGTAGTAGCACTCAGCTGTGCTTCTTGGTGAGCCCGGATGGCTGCATCTATCGCATCATCTGATATCTTGGATCGATCTTCCTCGGTAATGGCTTTATCGTCGAGCGTCTCAAGCTGCGGTACAAAATTCGCCACGATTTGTCGGTATTGTAGAATCGTGCAGACGGGGTTTGCATGCAGATTCAGCGATATGAGCTGTGGGCAGAAGGCTTGGGGAGTCGAAGAAACTGTGAGCGATGATGAGGACACGAGGACTACAACACAGCCACTCACCGAGTTGCTCGACCTGGCCGATGTCAGTAATGCTATTGCCTTCCAGGTCTGCAGTCAGTTTGTCATCACGAAGTTAGAGTCTCCGCCAGCTCTTCCACAGATCGAAAGCCTTACCAAGCACTTGCAGCTCTTCATGCATCGTCAGCGGACTGATGTCGCTGATGTCGTTGTACTGCAGATAGAGCTCCTGCAGCCCCGTGAGCGCTCCGATGCCGTCCAGGTCCTTGATTCCGCTGCGCATGATCCAGAGGATCTGCAGCGAGTGGAGTGATGTACCCAGATCGCGGAAGCTGTGCAGAACGCTGTTCTGCAGTCTCAGCTGCTGCAACGAAGGCAGTAGCTCTCCAATGGCTTCGACCGACTGCTTGCCCGAATCTATCGACAACTGCAGGTACTTGACACTCGAGAGATCCGTGTGGCCACTGAGTTGTTGCTGCAGACAGAAGCGATGAGTTTGGCTCCACTCAGCAGCACAAGCTACGAACCGCTCTTACCAGCTTCTCCTCCGTGATGTCGTCAAACGGGTTGTCTTGCATGTGGATCGCATCATCCAGCGAGTGCTTTCTCGATGCAGGAGACGCCATTGAAGAGCTCACAGCAGTCGAGTCGTTCCATTGGCCGGTCCTTCCGCCGCTGCTGCCAGGCCGAGGCACCGGCGTGGGGTTGCAGGTCTTGGGCAGCGTGCGGATGAGGAACCTGGCCTTGCCGTGGCTCTCCATGGGCTTGGGCGTGAGCTCCAGCTCCTCCCGCGCGTCCACCATTCCGGCTCGGGATGCAAATAAAACCACCTGAGCTATTCTCGAAAGGACGCGAAGATGGATGGTACACTGTACCACTCGCGACATCCGAGAAGGCACGAATCCACTTTTCAAATCCGCGAGGAAAATGCTGTTGAGGTCCGCTGACTGGGCGGCCTTGATTATCACCCAGTCGCCACTGCGACCACTCTATGGAGAATCATGGTCGCCACTGCAGCGCTTCTTCATCCACGAATAGCGCTCAGAATGGCTTTCGGGGATGATGTATCAGGCCTGATAGGGGGATTGAAGTTGAACTGCGGCCCTCCTCATGATCCTCATGATCATTCCGAAGGCTGTGGGACGAGAAAGCAGTCATCATAGCTCCCTCGTTAAACAAAAGCTCATGTACTGATTTAACAATAAAAAGACTGATACATGGTGGATCATGTTAGCTATTACCTCACATAAATAATACGCCGGGATGGAACCTCAATTGAGCAGCAGATGAGTCCGCCAGGCCATAGCGCCGTCCGTCGATCGTCATTAACGTCAGAGCCACTGCATGAAGCTCCCGGTCCCGCACATCGTCTTCCCGCCGCTGGAGCTCTCGCCCGATGACGCGGTGGCGCTCGAGGGCGTGGCCAGCCGCATCGTGCAGGACCTGGTGATGCAGTTCCAGAACCACGCGGTGGACCGCCAGGGCGTCGTGGACGAGGGGCGCTGGAAGAAGCTGCGCCAGCAGGAGCAGATCACGGTCTACAAGGAGCGCACGGCCAGCGACTCGATCTCGACCACTGACGAGAGCGGCAAGAAGGCCGTGACACCGGCGCTGCTGGCCACAGGTGCGATCCAGGCCGACCTGGAGGACGTCATGTACGGCACAGTGAACCACACGACCGAGGAGCTACGCATCCACACAGTGTACACGGAAGGTGGCTTCGTCGACATGGCCACATTGGCCTCAATCATCAAGCCCACGACCATGGACCCGTTCCGGTCGCTCACCGTCAAGTGGGTGCTCAAGGAGAACCCGGGCTTCATCCCCGCGTCGCTCGTGCGGCTCCGCGACACGCTGTTCTTGGAGTCCACGGGCACTGTGACCACCAAGGAGGGCGAGCGCATCGGCTACAAGCTCTTCCACTCGGTGCAGATCCCAGGCGTTCGTGAGCTGAGTGAGTTCAGGATCGTGCGCGCCAACATCTCCTTCTGCTATCTGTACCAGCAGGTGGCGCCCAAGGTCGTCAGCGTCTTCATGAAGAGCGTCATGAACGTCTTCGGCTCAGTCCCGGCGTCGCTCACCGCGCTCAACGCCTCTGAGTCGCTCGTGACCACGTGGAAGTTCACGGTCCACTGTGCCGAGATGAAGAAGCTCATGTGGCTTGTGCGGTCTGCCAAGCCCCAGGACGGGCGCCCACGGGCACCCACAGCCTCCACCTGCGGCGTGTGCCAGCGCGCGTTCAAGGCCGGCTCTGGGGCGATCTGCTGCGCGTGCCACGAGTGCGCGTGCTCTCGCTGCTGCGTGCGCAAGACGCTGAGCTTCATCCTGCCACACAAACCCGACGCGGCATCGCCACTCAAGCTGGTCTTCTGCACGCACTGCCTGCTGCGTGCGGCACAGGCCAGCTCCTTCGACGTGGCTGTGCAGGACGCGCTGGACGGAGCGAAGGCCGTGCGGCTGCCGGAGGAGACGCTGCTGCGCCAGTCGTCGCTGTCCTGCTCCAGCACGTCCAGATCCAGATAGTCAGTCGGTAAAGTATAAGTGGGTGTCAGTTTAATTGATATGGGCAAACGAAATTCGAAGCAGACATGGCGCTGTCCTTTGTCTAATAAATACACGTCCTTGTAATATTCGCTAAAAGGCGATTGTTCTGTTAAATCGTAAATTACTGAGAGAGGGTTTGCTCTCTGAGGCGAAGACATAGAGTCCTCCCCAGCTGCGTCTAAATTTTGGTGCGCACCTGGAAGATGGCGCCTCTCCTGGCCAGCTTAATCCAGAGCCCAGTCTTTTTGCTCCGCACACTTGCCGTACATATTCATCGAAGGACACACCGTATCCTTACCCAATGTCTTTGCTCGTGCTTGTTAAGACTGCACGTAGTGTAATGGCACCAAGACTCCGCCTCTCATGTGCGCGTGTGCGCCAAATTTCCCCAAGTCATGGCCAAAAGGCCCAAGAAGCCAGCCGCCACGGCCACATCCGGCGCGGATTGCTTCAGCTGTCGCTCTTTTGTATTCACAATGGCTTGTTTATGACACATCTAGAGGTTTACCGGTACCACCTTTTCTGGAACATTATACTGGGTTTTGTATCATCTGTCTCCAGTTCCAGAATGTACCCTGAAACTTCAGAGGGCATGCCCTTTCCCCCAAGCAGCGCGCAATTGTTCAATCCGGCGGAGATGGGCTTTGGGGACGGCGGACCATGCGGCTCAGTATCCAAGAAGCCATGAAGCTCCCACTACCGGCCGACACGTTCCCGCCGCTGGAGCTCACGCCCGCCGACGTAGAGATGCTCGAGGGCATCGCGGAGCATTTCATCCAGGAGCGCATGCTGCAGTTCCACGAGCACGCCGTGCTGCGCAAGGGCGTCGTGGATCCGCACAAGTGGAAGCGCGTGCGCCAGCGAGAGCAGGTAACGGTGTACAAGGAGCGCAAGGTGGACAAGGCTGTCAGCGTTGCTGAGGAGCAGACCGCTACGATCCCTGGTGTCATGGCGACTGGCACGATCCAGGGCTCGCTGGACGACGTCATGTACGGTGTTGTCAACCACACGACCGAGGAGATGCGGATCCACTCGTCCTACGTGGAGGACTCGCTCGCGGACATGGCTACGCTGGCTTCGTTGGTAAAGCCCAGCACGGAGGACCCGCTGCGCTCGCTCTCCATCAAGTGGGCCATCAAAGAGAGCCCCAAGGGCCTCCCGTCCTCCATCGTACGACTGCGCGACCACGTGTTCCTGGAGTCCACGGGGCTGGCCTTCACAGCCACGGGACAGCGCATCGGCTACCAGTTGTTCCACTCGGTCCAGTTCCCGGGCATCCGAGAGCTGCATGAGTACAAGATCGTGCGCGCCAACGTCTCGTTCTGCTATTTGTACCAGCAGGTGACGCCCAACGTCGTGAGCGTCTTCATGCGCGGCGTCATGAACCCGTTCGGGTCGGTGCCAGTCTCGATCTCCGCCTACGGTGCGTCAGAGTCGCTCGTCAGCGCATGCAGGAACGTGCACTGCGCTCAAATGAAGAAGCTCATGTGGCTCGTGCGCTCGGCCGACCCCAAAGCTCCGTGGACCGAGATGCCCACGGACTGCAGCGTGTGCACGCAGCCTCTCAAGCCCAAGGGCTCTGTGCGTGAGTGCTGCGCATGCCAGGAGCGCGTCTGCTCCCGCTGCTCCGTCGTCAAGACGCTGAGCTACATCCTGCCAACCAAGCCCCAGGAGGCCTCGCCCGTCAAGCTGCGCTTCTGTACGCGCTGCATCTTACGCGCCACGCAGGCCAGCGCTCTGGACGTGGCCGCGCAAGACGTCGTGGACGCCGAGGCCACCGTGCGACTGTCGATCAACACCATGTCACGGCGGCAGACGGACGGCTCGGTCTCGGACTCCTCCGGATAGACACCGTGTTGTATAGCTATAGAGTATTTGCTTAAGCCCATGTTGGCCACTATGAACACGAACTTCGTGTAAGTAATTTTCATTGGTTGAACCAATGTGGAACGATGAACAGGAACCCTCGAGTAAGCGCTTGAAACGGGGAGGGGGCATTACGAAGCCCACTCTTTCTCCAACTGTGATGCCTGATACGAGCGATGGACTGCTCTCTCCATCACCTCGCACGGGCGCGCCGAGATTCCATTCCATCGACCAAAGCCGCACGAAAGGGCACGCGGGGCCGTTTGAATCCCAAGGACTGACGTCTTTACCTACCCCCTCAAAGCTGGTCCTACCCATAAAAAAATCCACATTTGTCGCTAAACCAATTTATGAAGGATATCCACTTATCGAATGCGAATATCAGTAGATACCTGAATAAAATTCTTACAAATAAAACAGGATATCATTTATAACAGGTGTTTACAAACCCGGGCAATTTGGCCATTTGGACCTAAATCTGTTCATCGGCCACCCCAGAGTAGCACTCGAATCTTGCTTTGGTCTGCTCCACCAGCGTCCATGATGGCAGTCAGTCGCTGATTTCTGCCATGAAGCTCCCGCTGCCGGCCAACACGTTCCCCAGGCTCGAGCTCTCGCACAAGGATGCATCCGTGCTTGAGGGCGTGGCGCACCACTTCGTGCAAGAGGGCATGACCCAGTTCCACGAGCACGCTGTGCTGCGTCAGGGCGTAGTGGACCCCACGATCTGGAAAAAGGTGCGCACGCGCGAGCAGGTCACGGTGTACAAGGAGCACAATGTGGCTGCGGTCGTGGACGACAGCGGCAAGATCGCCGTGATGCCCATGCTGCTAGCCACAGGCACGATCCAGGGCGAACTGGACGACGTCATGTACGGCGTGTTGAGTCACTCGACCGATAGCATGCGGATCCGCACGGCCTACACGGAAGATGGACTGGCAGACAGCATGCTGCTAGCGTCCATCGTCAAGCCTACAGTAGCTGATCCGCTGCGGTCACTCTCGCTCAAGTGGGCGTTGAAGGATCACCCCGCCATTCGCGCACCCAAGCTCAAGCCCCGCGATGTCGTGTATCTAGAGGCGACGGGCGTCGCCATGACGGATCACGGAGACCGCATCGGCTACCAGCTCATGCACTCAGTTCAGCTGCCGTCCATCCGCGAGCTGGATAATCTCGGCATCGTGCGCGCCAACATCTCGTTCTGCTACATGTACCAGCAAGTCTCCGAGAACGTCGTGACCGTGTTTTTGAAGGGCATCATGAACGTCTTCGGCTCGATCCCGGCCTCGGCCACGGCTAGTGCAGCGGCCGATTCGCTTGTGTCTGTGGTCAGGAGTCCCCACTGTGCCAAGATGAAGAAGCTCATGTGGCTCATGCGAACAGTTGAGCCCACGAACAAGTCCCAGCGATTGCCGTCGGCCTGCTGCGTGTGCAAGCAGAGCCTCGTGGCCTCCATCACCAAGCAGTGCTGCGCTTGCGAGGAGCGCACATGCGCGCGCTGCTACGCCAAGCACAAGCTCAACTTCATCAAGCCGCACAAGCCCAACGCGGCCACACAGGTCAAGCTCGTCTTCTGCACGCGCTGCGAGCGACGAGCCGCGGACACCAGCACCATGGACGTGGCGGCGCAAGACGTGCAGGACGGCCCAGCGGTGGCCGTGCACATGGCGGACCACTCGCACGGCCTCTCATTGTCATCCAGAGGCACATCGACCACCTCCATCAAGAGTTAACACCTATCGGTTTATTTTTTATGAAAGAAAAAAAGTGGATTTCTTATCAGTTTCATGCGTTAAAGTGAAAGTGTTGAGCTCAAGTACAGATGAGCCAAACCAAAGCAGACTTTGGTCACTGTCCAATTGGTGGTACTTGAGCTTTAAAAGAATGTAACAAACCCCGCAACGTGCGCTGCTGTTGTCTGCTGGAGACCTTCACAAGTGGCGCTCGTGTTGGGTGACTGGGGATTGAACCATTTTGGAAGCGCATGTCTTTGATGTGAAAGATTACTCTCTCGGGGTCAGGCATGTCATCCTTCGCTTGGTCCAGAGATGGATCCTCTCCACGAACTTCACGGCAATCAACCGAAGTCTCGTCGAAGAGCTACTGCTGGTTCGTCTCTGCACCCCAGAGGCTTTTACTCCATGATACAGATGGAAGGAGGCTTCACAATCCCACACGAAAGGCTGTGGCTCTTGGGCCACAACCTTCCCGTTTTCTCCCCCCAGAAGACAACAGCAACGACATGAAGCTCCCGCTGCCCCCAGACACGTTCCCCAAGCTCGAGCTCTCGCCTGAAGATGTGGCCAAGCTGGAAGATGTGGCGCACAGCTTCGTCCAGGAGCGTATGGTGCAGGCCCACGAGCACTGGGTGCTGGCACGAGGCGTCGTGGACACGAACGACTGGAAGAAGATGCGCACGCGCGAGCAGGTCACGGTCTACAGGGAACGCAGCGTGAACAAGGCGTCTCGGGACGAGAACGGCCAGGCGGCTGTGATGCCCATGATGATGGCGGTCGGTACGATCCAAGGCACCCTGGACGACGTCATGTACGGCGTCGTGAACCACACGACCGACGAGATGCGGGTCCACACGGCCTATGTGGAGGACTACTTCGCCGACATGGGGATGCTGGCGTCGTTGATCAAGCCAACCATGGACGATCCGATGCGGTCGCTCTCGATCAAGTGGGCCATCAAGCAGAACCCAGCAGCGACTCCACCGCCCATCGTTCGGACACGCGACCTCGTGTACTTGGAATCCACAGGCTTCGCTGCGACGGCTGCAGGCCAGCGCATCGGCTATCAGTTGCTACACTCGGTGCAGCTCCCCGGCATTCACGAACTCCACGAATACAACATCGTGCGAGCGAACGTCTCGTTCTGCTACATTTACCAGCAGGCGGGCGACGGCGTCGTGAGTGTGTTCATGCGGGGCATCATGAACGTGTTCGGCTCCGTGCCAGCCAGTATCACGACTTTCTCTGCAGCGCAGGCACTCGTGAGCACGTGGCGCAACGTGCATTGTGCCCAAATGAAGAAGCTCATGTGGCTCGTGCGCACGTCTAAGCCCAGCGACAGCCAGCGGTCATCCAGCTCTAGCTGCGCTGTGTGCCAGCAATCAAGAGCCTCGAAGGAGTGCTGCGCCTGTCGGGAGCGCGTCTGCTCTCGCTGCACCGTGCGCAAGACGCTGAGCTTCATCCTGCCAGCCAAGCCCAACGTGGCCTCGCCCGTCAAGCTCAACTTCTGCACGCGTTGCGTGCTGCGCGCGTCGCAGGCCAACACCATGGACGTGGCCGTCCAGGACGTGATGGACGGAGACGCGGCCGTGCGAGTGTCGTCCTTCTCGCTCGTGCGACAGACCAGCAGCTCCATGTCGTTTACAAGCAGATAGGTATTGTAGCTAGACTTGCATAATAGGTGAGTTTATATTGGTGAATTGGTGGTATTAAAGGAGAAGAGCTGGACTGGTCCATTCGGTGGTTCGTATAAATGCAAGACGCAAGATAACGACAACGTGCCTGACCACGAGCCAGAAGGGACGCTTGGTCAGTGGGAAGAAAGCAGGAGGATGCCCTGCGCGTTGGTTGCGCTCGTTGTCGCAAGTTGTTGCTTGAGATACTGAAACTTTGACGTTCGACTTCAAGAGTGAATGTTGACAAAGCGTCTTTTCTATGCAAAGACACGCCTGACTGCAGCGTTTGATTGAAAAGATACGTCCTGGAACTCCGACACTCGAAACAATATTTCCAGGATGCCTTTTTACGAATATTTTTATATAAAGTTTTGTAAGAAAGTTACTCGAAAACTAGAGCAGGTCCTCAAACATTTGTCCTATTTTAGATCCAATTATAACGTATATGACCTAAATTTACTCTCAGCGAGTGGTGCACGAGCAAGAGGAGACGCCCATGGAGTCCTCCGCAAGAGCAGCCCATCGGCCACGCGCACTGAAGCCCAACAGCAGCGCTGCGTCCTCAGAGGCAGAGACCAAGACTGCGGATCAGCCGGCTGGCAAGGCTGCGCCGTCCTACGTCTTTCTGCGCGTCAAACGCAAGCGCAATGCCGAGCCCGTGGAGACGCTGGTGGTGCCCCAGGCCAAGAAGCAGCACACGGGACTGGTGGATGCGTTCACGAGCCTATCGACAACGGAAAAGAGGTGCGTTGCGTTGAAACGCAGTGCGCATTGCTGTTTAGGGATGCTGATGCTCTGGCTACTGTTGCAGCTTCGTGTTCAAGCGCATCGACACGATGGACAAGCAGTACGTGCAGGAGACCAGCGATGCCAAGTGGACCGATCGGCTCAAGAAGAAGATGAAGTCGCTGAAGGAAGAGCGCCCGAAAATCAAGCAGCAGCAGAGAAGGCAGTCGGCGGCTGAGGCCACGCAGGTGCGAGTGGATCAACAGCAACAGAGACATCGCGAGCGACGACACTCGGAAGCCCAGAAGGCCCGAGGCCTTGAGATGAAGGAGCAGCAGGTCACGACGCTGCCAGGCGTACATGTCGTCGATCTGACGGCCAGTGCTACTCCAGCCACCAGCGAAGTAACTGCTGTCGCATCAGAGTCTGCAGCCTCCACGACTGTGACATTGAACGGTGCCAAGCTGCGGCCCACGCGCGTACTGAACCCGGGCGAGCGCGAATTGGACGAGGCCATTTGGACCGCGTTCCAGCACAACGACTTTAGCAAGTTCTTCCAGATCCACCGCAGCCAGCGACCAGAAATCCGCGGCAACCCGGTCACGTTCCAACGACCTGCCGATGGTGGGACGATCCTCATGGCAGCTGCCATGCACGGCCGCGTCGACGTGATCGAGTCCGTGCTGGGCGCTAGCTCTGCGACGGTGCTGCAGCAGGACTGGGAAGGTGCCACTCCGGCGGTCTTCGCTCAGCGCCATGGCCACAGCAGCGTGCACGCGGCTCTGCTGGCGTGCGAAGAGTCCGAGCGCGAGAAGGATTACGTGTACGACGTCTACTGCATGGACGTGTCCAGCGCTCCCACTACCGCCGACGCCACCACGACCGACGACCAGGAGCTCAAGGACGCGCCCATCGTGTCTGTGAGCTCCACGGTGCAGCGATGGCTCTCGCAGGACGCGAGTCTGCAGCCCAATGGCGATGACGACCAAGTGCAGGAGTACATGCTCGAGTCCGACGCCGAGAACGACGACGCAGACAGGTATGGGGACGAAAGCTTGAAGTGGTTCCGCTGTCGCAGCTGGTGGCTGAAAGGCTTGAGGATTTGCACGGTCTCACTTGGCTTCTGGTCTGACTCGTGTGCAGGGACAGTCTGGACTCGAACGACGAGGATTACTTCGCCAACGACTACCCAGAAGAGGAGTCGTCGGGCGAGGAAGGCCGCGTCTGGAGCGACGGAGAGGAGGACTACTGAGACGACTGGACAGGATCCATCTCGCCTGATTTGACGCAACAAGTGGCGTCTGGATATATTCGCCCGACAAAGGACGCCACATATCGCTTTTACCACTAGCGTATTTGTCAAAGGAGAAATGAGCATGAGAAACTGGAAAGTGTGCCATTCCGGCACCGGAAGGTCACATTTGGATAGTGAGTTAACACCATTTGGTTGGCTTTGGTATCTTTCTTCTGCATTTTGCCCACTTGTTTCCGGTCTCATAGGCCAAAACTTATTGGGTACGTGCTGCGGCTGGAGTTGCATGTTCCATTGTGGGACCAACTATGTGGAGCGACTGTGCCGCGTGTGGCGTACAGTATCACCTACAGTATATTCGCCCATTCTGAGCTTGCGTGGTTGATGCTGCTGCGCCTTTCATGCATCTGGTGTTGACCATCAAACGTTACAGCCACAGACGACCCGTTTATGCCCACACGCACGCATGCCTCAAAATCCCACTGACCACTTCAATTGAAGATACCTCCTGGAGCCACATTTATACAATTTCTACTATCCAACTCGAGTTCCAGATTCCAGTTCCAGACTCTACAGAAGAGTCGTCGCTCATATCAGCGAACCACCTGAGGTCCTGGCGCATCTGCGCTGCCGATCCAACGAGAATGGCCGCGGCCTGACCCCAGACTGTGGTCCGTGCGGCCGGATCGCCGGTCTCTGGGCTCAGTCGCCGATTTAACGCGAGCCAGCGCCATGAAGTTCCCGCTGCCGACCAATACGTTCCCCAAGCTCGAGATCTCGCCGGAGGATGTCGAGACGCTGCAGGGCATCGCCAACCACTTCATCGAGGAGCGCATGGCCCAGCTGCACGAGCACGCGGTGCTGCGCAAGGGCGTGGTGGACACTAACGTCTGGAAGAAGGTCAAGGACCGCGAACAGGTCTCCGTCTACAAGGAGCGCAAGGTGGACACCACGGCCACAGACGAGAACGGCAAGGCCGCTCTCATGCCCATGATGCTCACGGTGGGCACGATCCAGGGCGACCTGGACGACGTCATGTACGGCACGCTAAACCACTCGACCGAGGACATGCGCATTCGCACGACATACGTAGAGGACGCGCTCTGCGACGGCCGCCAGCTCGCCTCTCTGATCAAGCCTTCTACAGCTGAGCCCTTCCGCTCGCTCACGCTCAAGTGGGTCATCAAGGACAATCCGGCCCTGACGCCACCGCCTCTCGTGCGCCTGCGTGACATCGTGTATCTGGAAGGCACAGGCATCGTGCACTCGACCTCGGGCGAGCGCATCGGCTACCATCTCTTCCATTCGGTGGAGCTGCCAGGCATCCACGAGCTGCACGAGTACAACATCGTGCGCTGCAACATCTCGTTCTGCTTCCTGTACCAACAGGTGGCGGACAACGTCGTGAGCGTGTACATGAAGGGCATCATGAATGTGTTCGGCTCCGTGCCGCTCGCTATCTCGACCATCTCGGCCGCCGAGGCGCTCGTGTCTGTCTGGCGCAACGTGCAATGCGCCGAGCTCAAGAAGCTGGCGTGGGTCGTGCGCACGACCAAGCCCACTGATCCTCGCCTGCAAAACCCGAACGCCTGCGCCGTGTGCACGCAGAAGCTCAAGCCGGCCTACGGCAGCGACACCAAGGGCCGCTGCTGCGCCTGCCGCGAGCGCGTCTGCTCGCGCTGCACCGTGCAGAAGAAGCTGGCGTACTACGTGCCCAGCAAGCCCAACGCGCCGTCGCTGGTCAAGATGAAGTTCTGCACGCGCTGCATCCTGCGCGCCAAGCAGACCAGCGCCATCACGGCCGCCGCCTACGAGGTGTCCGAGGTCGAGTCCGGCGTGCGCGGCGCCGCCCACTCGTTCGTGCGAGACACGATCTCCTCGTCGTCCAGCTCGTCCACCATATAAACTACACGGTGGCGGATATGTGTGTGTGAATAAGAGATGTTGTTTTGAGTAAAGGATAATTTATATCGACGTGAGTTCTTTCTGTCATTTGCGCTTGCGTGCGTATAAATCAGAGCAAATTGGGTCCAAGTAGAAGCGTAAGTGGCTCGCATTGATAAATCCATTCAGTAGAAGTGGGCTGGATAGGATATGTTCAGTCTGTGTGCCAGAGTCAACAAATTCTTTTGCAATCTCCCTATTTATTTGATTTCCAACTTGTTGTTCACGCCGTAGACAGAGCCGATCTTCGGTGATAATGAGTGCAACTCTCGACTGAAAGTCGTCAGCGTCAGCAGAGAAGGTGCGGCCCAACGCCACTGTTCCCGCCGTCGAGCGTGGTCTCACGCTGGTCACTCGCCATTCGGACGACCAGACCAAAGTCTGCACTCTCTAGCAGACCATGAAGTTCCCTCTGCCTGCCAACACGTTCCCCAAGCTCGAGCTCTCGACTGACGACGTGGTCACGCTCGAAGGCATCGCCAATCACTTCATCCAAGAGCGCATGGCCGAGTTCCATGAGCACGCGGTGCTGCGCAAGGGCGTCGTGGACACGAGCGTCTGGAAGAAGGTTCGTCAGCGAGAGCAGATCACGGTCTTCAAGGAGCGCAAAGTGGACAAGACCACGACGGACGAGAACGGCAAGCAGGCCGTAATGCCCATGATGAAGGCTGTGGGTACGATCCAGGGTGACTTGGACGACGTCATGTACGGCGTCCTGAACCACTCGACTGAGGACATGCGCATCCGCACAACGTACGTCGAAGACGCGCTCTGCGATGGTCGCGTGATCGGGTCACTTGTCAAGCCCACCGCCACTGAGCCGTTCCGGTCACTGACACTCAAATGGATTGTCAAGGACAATCCGGCCATCATCACGCCGCCCATCGTGCGGCTTCGTGACGTGGTTTACCTGGAATCCACCGGTGTGGCCACGACTGTGGAAGGCGAACGCGTTGGCTACCAGTTGCTGCACTCAGTGGAGCTGCCTGGCATTCACGAGCTGCACGAGTACAACATCGTCCGTGCGAACGTCTCTTTCTGCTATCTGTACCAGCAGGCACCCGACAACGTCGTGAGTGTGTACATGAAGGGCATCATGAACGTGTTTGGCTCCGTTCCAGCGTCAATCACAGCATTCTCGGCCTCGGAGTCGCTCGTGACCACCTGGAGGAACGTGCACTGCGCCGAGATGAAGAAGCTGGCGTGGCTCGTGCGCACGTCCAAGCCTACGGACCTGAGTCTGCAGAAGCGCAATGCCTGTGGCGTGTGCAACTCAAGTATGCGATCCTCCAGCAGCCTGAACGATACTAAGGACCGGTGCTGCGCGTGCCGAGAGCGTGCTTGTTCGCGCTGCTCTGTGCACAAGAAGCTGGCGTACTACCTGCCTACGAAGCCCAACGCGCCGTCGCTGGTCAAGATGAAGTTCTGCACGCGTTGCATGCTGCGAGCCGCACAGACCAGCGCCGTGACGGCTGCGCTGCAGGAGGTGGCGGATGCCGAGTCCGGTGTGCGCCACCTCGCGCACTCGTTCTCGTTGGTGCGAGACACCCTCACGTCTTCGTCCAGTTCGTCCACGGTCTGAGCGCGATCTTTGTGTTAATAGTTGTAAAAGCCTATAAGAAATGCTGTATAAAGTGAAGGTTTGTTCGTTTATGCGTTTCCATAATATACCAGCAGAATGAGTGTACGCCGCCCTTGCTACATGTTCTGTACGGTATTCAGAACATTTATGAAGCTCTATTCCGTGGACCCCAGATTCCAATCTCTGGCGATAGGTGCCACTCTTAGGGATCGCCAGTCCCCAAGATCGGGCGTGCGTCCGAGGCCAGCATGGCGCTTTACTCTCCAATTCGGACGCCACACCAGAGCCCAGTCCCTCCCATCCCATGAAGTTTCCGCTGCCTGCCGACACGTTCCCCAAGCTCGAGCTCTCGGCCGAAGACGTGACCACCCTCGAGGGCGTCGCCAGCCTCCTCATCCAGGACTGCATGGCCGAGTTCCACGAGCACACGGTGCTGCGCAAGGGCCAAGTGGACACGAGCATCTGGAAGAAGGTTCGTCAGCGAGAGCAGATCACGGTCTTCAAGGCGGCCACGGCCACGACGGGCGAGGACGGCAAGAAGGCTGTGATGCCCATGATGAAAGCTGTGGGCACGATTCCTGGCCATTTGGACGACGTCGTGTACGGTGCGCTGACCCACTCGACCGAAGACATGCGCCTCCGGACAATATACTCCGATGATGCGCTTTGCGATGGTCGCATGCTCGGGTCTCTTATTAATCCGACTGCTGCCGATCCGTTTCGGTCTCTCACGGTCAAGTGGGTCGTCAAGGACAACCCGGCCATCATCACGCCGCCGATCGTACGCCTTCGTGACGTGGTCTACCTGGAATCGACTGGTATCTCCACGACAGCAAAAGGCGAGCGCGTAGGTTACCAACTACTCCACTCCGTGCAACTCCCCGGTATCCATGAGCTTCACGAGTACAACATCGTTCGCGCCAACGTCTCCTTCTGCTATCTGTACCATCAGGTAGCGGACAACGTTGTGAGCGTGTACATGAAGGGCATCATGAACGTGTTTGGCTCCGTTCCAGCGTCGATAACCGCCTTCTCTGCTTCCGAATCGCTTGTGAGTTCGTGGAGGAACGTGCACCTTGCTGAGATGAAGAAGCTAG